>JAUTDX010000803.1:0-134818 GCA_030844895.1 Ambrosia x helenae
TGTTACATAATCGAATAATAAAAACAGTTATACATGATTAGAAATTTAAAAAGGATAAGAATTTATAAAAATAGAGATTTAATTTTTGGGTTTTTGAGTTACTGAACGCAGCCGGCGAATTCGTATATTCAGTGCGACCACTGGAAGGAATAGTGACGAATAATAATAATAAGGTGCGAAGAGGGTTATATAAATAAATAAAACCGGGTCGGGTGGTGTTCGACTCTTAGAAGATTGTATAGAGTTGTAAAAATCGTCCCTTAAACTATTTGCAAATCTACGGTTTGGGCGCTTTTCCACTGTAAACAAGGGTATAAACGTAGGGTGTGAGCATTTCGTGGTTCGGACCCACAGGAACCTTGGACCCGACCGCAAGGAACTTGGACCCGAACCTTTTAATATATGGGTCGGTTTCCGGTTCTAGATTTATATGAATATCGGTTCCGGGTCGGGTCGGTTCCAAACCACGGTTCTAATATAAGAACCATAAGAACCGTTTGTATTTATATTAAAAATAAAAAAATAATCTTTTTTAGTCTTTTCACTATTCGTTTTTTACGATTATTGTATCGATTTCATGTAATGTTAATACAATATTAAAAGTATTATTTATAAGAATAACAATGTATTTTTCCAGAATATTTTGTGGCTTAATGTATATACATAGATGTGACATATTATATATATATATTATATTCAAATTTGAAGTAAATATTTATGTATGTCGCTCTGATGTGTGTGTATTTGTGATGTATACGTAACAGATTCAGATAATGCTTCGAGTGATGAAAATGACAAAACTGTACGAAACATAAGTCAAGAAACGAAAAGTGATTTAAAAAAGAAACTCATGGGCTACTATTGAACCATATGGAGGAATTCTTTTTACGAGCATTATAAAAGAATAGGAATATGTAATCATCTAAAAGGTGGTTATTACATTAAAAGGTTCTAGTGGGTCAGACCTTTACCGACCCATCAAGAACCTTTAGGACCGGAACCACATAACCTTTTTAAGGTTCGGTTCGTGGTTCCTAATTTCCACATAAAAGGGTATGCGGTTTGGCTTGGTGGGTCCGGGTCGGGTCGGGTCGGTTCGGACCCTTTGCAAGCCCTACATAAACGAGCTGACCTGAACTCGACCAGGCTCGGCTCAATTAGCTTATGAATGCTTGAGTTTGGCTTGGTACGAGTTTTTTTTTTTTAAGTTCAAGTGTGGCTTGTTGCTGGTTTTTTAAGCTTGAGCTCGGCTTGTTTAGGATTTTTTTATTAGTTAACATATTAAATAAAAATTATATAAATAACAGGCTCGTTTAGACTTGCGAGCTCGATAAGCGTAGTTATTAAAGGTACCAAGTGCACTCAAGGTGCAAAGGGTGAGCACTGGGCCTTAGTGCAAGACGCTTAAAAGTAAGTATTTTTTTTTCTAACGAGGCACACAATATGAAATACATTTTTGGGGTTTTGTACATGTTTTATGGTTTCTTTATGTTAGTTTAGATTGTTTTAAATTGATTCCAAACTTATTTAGAGTATGTATAAAATGTTCCAAACCTCTTCAAACAATTTTTGGCTGGAAGTTGGGCGGAACTTGGCCTGAAAAATGCGCATAACGGCTGAAAGTGGAGCTTTTGAAGCGAAGGGGAAAAGGCTACGCTAGGCCTGAAATGTGGGCCTAGGAGCGAACCTGAGCCCCTGGCAACAAAGTCGGTAAGTGATGCTCCGGCTCATTTACTAACGAAGCTTATTTTTAGGTTTGGACTCGGGTTGTAAACAAGTTTAAAATTAGTCGGCCCGGCTTGTTTACTAAACTTTTATTTAAGCTTGGTCTGGCTCGGTAATTGAAGCTCGTCCCGCTTGTAAACTTGTTTTATGTAATCTAACTAGTTTTATACCCGCCGCGCGTTGCCGCGGCGGGGGGGCGGACGAATAGTCATATTTGACTGATGGAAACAGAGCTACAGAACCGTCGTCGCTCTTGGACCTACCGATTTTAAGAGCAAATGGAAAAATAAACATTACTTTCGCTGCAAATGGTAGTTCTAAAGATCGAAGCAACAATTTGCAAACGTTAAACACAACTTCCGTTAACATTTATATATATCCTAACGATCTACGAAGAAGACAATTAACAGGTTCATACATATCACAGTTAAGGGTTCAACCACATCTGATTAGGGCTTCAAATATGAGATACGAAAGGGAGCTTTTTTTCGTAACCATTAATATCGAAAATTACTATTACTGCACTGCTTTAAAAAAAAAAAGAGTCAACTACCATAAGCACAAAGAAAAAGGATGTAGTAGAAAAACCAATGGTTATAGAGACATACATTACAGTAATGAGGATTTGCAATGGAAAGCCATATATATTATCATCCTTTTATGTAACAGAGTTTGCATTGAAAAACCATTAATATATCGCAGCCATAATATATTAGCAGACTTAATTGTGATGAAAAAACAATATTATCAGCAGCCTTCATTTTGAAATAACTTAGGAGCACACATAAATCAGTTACTCAAAGCAAAATATGGTACTCACTTGTTCTTAGAAGCACATCACCAGAGAAAACGTTGTGTTTCAGCTGTGCTAGTGTCGCTAACGGCTAGAGCTGAGACGAACATTAACCTGAAATCAAAAGCAGAAGGATTGTTAGTACATATATATGATTAGGGTTGTTTCTCTTTATAACCGGGCTAAACGAAAACATTGCTACATTCAACAGTATTTATAATTACATTCTGATTATAATATCATGTTTAACAATCCTAAAATCCAGTTAAGATGTCAATATGCCTAACAAAACACAATCCGAAGCAACCATAGCTCTATCACATTTATTTTTATTTGTTGTTTGAATAATAATTGGTAAGTTGTTTCATTGATGGTTCCTTTATTAAATTCAGTCTTGTCGCCTACTTAAGTTGATTTTTTCTATGTCACCAGCATAGCTGGAAAATTTTTTATAGGAAATAACCGCAAATTTTAGCGAAACGTTTTTGAATATAAGGGCCTCATTCACGGTATAATCTTAAGACTAATTACAACCGATGAGCGATTGCGGCAGTCTTATATTAGGAATCGAATGAGGAATCAATTCAGATAGAGGCGCAAAGCGGTTGGTTGAGACACACCTTAAGGGAATGGAAATCGAAACAACGGCAAATGTTAATATTGTCACCACGTCTTTTAATCATAACTAAATAGCCATACTTTATTCTGTTCTCTACATGATCTAATAAACAACATAACTAACAGATGCTCAACTTCTCAAACGATAAAATGAACAACGAAGGAAACTTACGAACCGTTCTTGATGTTGGCTGTGGAGTTGCAAGTTTTGGTGGTTATTTCTTTCATCTGACATCATTGCAATGTCATTAGCACCTAATGATGTGCATCAAAACAAAATCCAAATTGCTTTAGAAAGAGGCATTCCTGCATATCTTAACTTATGATATTTCAAGTTCGTTTATGATTTAACCTTCTCCCTTGAAACAGTAGTGTATTGAAGTAAATAACATTAATTTAACGTAAAGAATTTCTTTGTGATATGGCCAAACATCAATTACTTTTGGGAATCAAGAGAAATTAGAAGAAAGCCTTTAGTATTTAAAATCAATATAGCACAGACATTCAAAAGTTATAAGCAAACTCTTATTCAGCCTTGCTTTAGTAACATGGAAAATCATATAAGTAAAAATCCAATACACCCTTAAACCTGCTGAGCAAAAACTACGTAAAACGAAAGTCAAAAACCGCGCCAGATGAGTAAAATCAAGCAAACCTAACTTTAAAAAATCAACAAAATCATGCGGCAAACAGCATATCTAAGGCCGTTAAATCTCAGATAAGCAATCGAACCATCATAGGAGACCGAGGGAGAAGCCTTCACGGACATACACTCGCAACGAGGGAAACGGGCGGGATGCGTAATATCATGGTTGCTGTCTCCCTCAAGGTCACTTTCTGGGTTTGGCCGATGTTAAAGTATGCTTATTATCATCATCGATTCAAGGCGCCAATGATGCATGGTCATTATCATCGCCTTCATTTACCGATTCAAGAACAGAGAGAGGCGTCTCTCCTCTGTCTCCCTCCAAAACCCAAACGCGCCTAAAACCCCTCACCTTCTCGCCGTAGCAGAAGGCAAGAGAGAAGAAGACGGACGTGTGTGTGTGAGAGATCGGTGGGTTGAAAACCCCAAAGAAAATCATTGAAAACGGCAACCGGTTGCACCGGTGAGCAACCGACAACGGAGACACGTCGGTGACGGAGAAGGCGCAATAAACCCCCGAACAACAACCCCAAACACCACTGCTACTAGGGTTTCGAATCGAAACCCGGCAACAGTGAATAAAGGTTTTTAGGCTTTTTCATAATCCGATTCCAGCACCAACATCACCTTTATCACCACCGCCACCGTAGATCAGGGAGAGGAGGAAGCCGATGTTTGCAGAGAGGAGGAAGCAGGGTGAAAACGAAGCATGCATCAGAGACTTGTACATACGCATTGATGGCTTGTATTGAGCGAAACAGTAAACAACACTCACAACGAAAGTTGCTATTTGTTTATATATATAATATGTATTATTTTGTTATTTTTTATCAAAACTTTATGTATAACACTAACTGTAATTTAAATATATACTTAATATGTTAAAAAAACTAGTGGTATGGCCCCGCATTGCGAGTCGCGACTGAAAAATGAAAATTATTATATTTGACCGACATGTACGTAAAAATAATAATATCATGTAAAAATTTGGGGGTGAAAATGACATTTTGCAATTTTTTAGAAAATTGTGGGATGCAGGTGTCAATGCTAAAAGTTAAGGCGTAAAGACACCCCCCCCCCAAAAAAAAAAAAAACTTCACATACAGAAAAAAAAAACGTATTATATTTGACCCGACTTGATAGTCAAAAAAAATTATTGACCGATCATTTCCAAAAAAAAAAAACGTTGAAATGTAAATCAATTTTAATTTCTACCGACCATACGTAAAAATAACTTTCACGTAGCATTCGGAGGGTGAAAATGACATTTTACGAAGTTTTTTTAGAAAGCTGAGGGATACAAATGTCAATGCTAAAGTTAAGAGGTGAGCTGTAATAACCGGCAAAATTAAGGTAAATCCGTACTAATTAATTAACGTGTAATTAACGTAATTAAGCGCCATTTCGTGTTAATTGTTTAAACTGATGCCTTAGAGAATAATAAGTTCCCCATAAGATGCATAGGAATGCACACGTTTAATGTTGAAAACATGATGGAATCATGTGCGGAATAAACTTGTCCGGAAGGACGTTGGTGATTACCGGTAAAAATTAAATACACAAAAAGGATCCCGGACACCAGGATATAAAATAAAGGGTATTTTCACAAAATATAATGTGTTTTGGAACCCCAAAACCATAAGTGAAAACTTTACATACAAGTCTCCCGGTAACGAATAAAGTGCGCGTATCGCACCCGATACTAGGCTATGTTTAAGGGTTATTTGAGGTTATTTTAATATCTAAATAACGCGTGATTAAAATCCGATTAATACCCGAACGACACCCGAACGTCAAAGTATGAAACTTAACATATTATGTAGCAAATATTTTGTGTTGTGGACCCCACCAAACCACCCCAAGAACCGGCCTAACCCCCCCCCCCCCCCCCCCCCCCCCCCCCCCCCATGCCTTAAAATCTTCTTTTGTTTACTACAATCTAAGTTGGACATGGGAAGGCATGGTATGTATTATATTGTATGATTCTTGTGAGATTATATTGTCCTTGGGAAAATTAAGCAATCCATTCTTTTTCTTTTAAAAACTCACGGCTCAACACCTCAAACATTCACCAAGATCCTTCAAATCCTCTAGTACACAACATATCCATTTTATATGAGATAATATAGTTTTGTATTTGTAACTCTGCTACCTTATTAAGGAGGAGAGATGGGTAAGAAGGTAATTTCACCATGATTTTAAGATGGCATACAAAAAGTCACAAGGTAAACAACTATATTTTTACCAAATCCTTCCCTTTATGCCCCTCTGTGCAACATTTTATTACAATTGTACAAATGACTAATGCAAGTACTATATTTTTGCCAAATCCTTCCCTTTATGCCCTATGTGTTACATTTGATTACAATTGTACAAATGACTAATGCAAATCATCTCTATTATTATTATTATTATTACTACTACTACTACTACTACTACTACTATACTACGCATTCAATTCATTAACCTATGCATTTACCTTGTTAATAACATATCAACCCTTTGCGTAATGGAAGCGTCTCGCATTCAACTCATGCGTTACAATCAGTCAATCACCCTGTTAATAGTAATGGAACTATAACTGGTTTACTTTGCACCTGATGCTTCTAGTCCAAAATTCATCTCTTTCTTCCGATTTCCACATATTATAGGTGGCCGTTGGACAGGAGATGGAGCGGTGATGGTGACGGTGGCGTAGGGGTTTGCTGTAACTCACAAATATCTAAGCTTGCTTTTTGTGTAACAATATTCTAGAAGATTATATGAATCATTTATCTTTTCTAATAATTGTGAAATGCCATAATTGCCACCCTTTCGTCCTGGGGTTTAGTCATCGTCAAATTCGGTTTCGGTTTGGATTGGTGTGAATGTGTGATCTGGTTTGACTTGATTCACCATCACGCTTAGAGGTGATTTAAAATCATTCAACTCATTTTGACCTTAAATTTCAACTTTGAATTCCTGTATTTAAATAAATAGGTTTGCAGCCTAATAAATGGAACCTATAAGTGGCTTGAACGTCAACGATGCATGCAAATGGGTATATGATGTTGGCTTGAAGCGGGTTGCTGTTACAAATGATCTGAGATCAAATGGTGAGCTGTTGATACCTATGCTTAAACTACATGTGTAAATATCTTTGACCAAAACATTTTCCTGATCCAAATCTCAAAATACGATGTTCAACTTCACACATAAAGCGATATGTACATGATGAGTTTTTTTGCCATTTTACTTAATATTGCCATATTGGTTTTGTATTGAATGGCGGCCTAGGTTATTATAAGTCCTGGACTAATGATTTCTTCTTTTTGACTTTGTTAGTTGTTGTTTGTAGAAAAATTAATTTGACCAGTTTCTCCATGCAACGCACAGTGTAGCGTTTCCTTGCTGATTCGGGTAACGTCATGTGGTTATTATTTAATTTAGGTGCAAGGTTGTAAGTGTGTTATTAATATGTATTCGTTTTAGGTATGTATACAACATTCACTCGGAATAGGCCTAAAATTTCGAATATTAAGATTACTTTTTTTATGTATTTATATGTGACGTGTTTGAATGCTATAAGGATTACCCGTACTATTTATTATAACACATTTACAAGTTATATTTTGATATATTCTTCTGCACTTGCCTCTGAGTGAAAAGCAATGGTTGGTTGCAAATTGATGTTGTCATAAGATAACAGTGAATTTAAAGTATTATGTAATTTATCATTTTATTTACATTGAATTAGCTGCAATTCTCATGAAACGGCAGCCATATTATTCTACTCTGAATCTGATATTAAGACCTATTCAGTTGCATTTTGTAAATGCGTGCAGCCGTAGGGTGGTATAAATGCAGCATTAGGAAACATGACTGAGGATGACCGGAGGTTACACATGTATGGCGCCGTTAAGGGAAGCTACTTGCTAGGAAATGCCTGCAGCCGTATAGGGTGGTATAAATGCAGCATTAGGAAACATGACTGAGGATGACCGAGGTTACACATGTATGACGCCGTAAAGGGAAGCTACTTGCTAGGTACTTATTCTACAACTGATTGGTTTGTATGGACAATGTCAGCGTAATGAACCACAGTTCACATGTATTAGTGTTCACATAACATTTTACTCAGTCAATACCTATATTTTGCATGTTCTCTCTATATGCTTTATCTTATAGATAATATTGTTGCATAAGATTTGTTTATTCTTTATTTTATTTTTGTTTTGGTATGATGACAAAGGTTTTTCATTTCTTTAGGTGATCAAGATGCAAGATGCTATCGTATATGAGTATAAAAGCACCAAAATCATTTATTGAGCTTGAAAATTACAGTTTACCATTCTCTCGAACCGAAAAGGGAAATATATACCAATTTGCATTTGGTGGTCGGATAATAAATTGTCCTTTGAAAATTGATATATTGTTGAATTAGCACATAAATTTTATAAATAACATAAGCGAAACTTGTAGTGCAACGAGCAGGACAAAAACATAAACACTCGCGGCAACGTGCAGGCATTTTTACTAGTCTTTTTAAATCTTGGAAGATTACTTGTAAGATTTGATATGGTTTATAAAGATCACAAAGTTTAATCACTTGATCACAAAACTCTTCTTTTTCTTTCTTTGTGCCGTGAGGTTCCAAGACACATACACACTTTTCTTTCAAGTCTAAACCCTTCAAATTTACTCACAAAACATCCATCATTCAATCCCCATTGTGTGTTTCAAGCTAGGAGCTTAACCACAAAGGAAGAACACACTAAACTCCATCAAAATCAAGCATTGTTAGCTTCCCTAGCCTTGTACTAGTTGTAAGTATTCTTGATCTTGTTTTTGTCTTTAAAAGTTTATGTTTATTAGCGAGAAACAAGTTGTACAAGGGGTTAACTCGATTAAGCTTTTCATGATGAAACATATGATTTTAAAGACTAAAATGGTGTTATAATGGTGTATAAGGGGGCCGAAAATTTGGTGATGGATGTATGTTATTTTTGTAGTTTTATAAAGTTGATAAAGACTTGAAGAAAATGGTGATTTAAATATAACTTGTTATTAGAACTTGAATGAACTTAAATATAGTTTTAATCCTCATAATATAAGCATTTAAGACTATGGATAATGTTGATTTTGTTGGAAAACAAATTACACAAATTTACATCTTAAAAGTCTACATATTTGAAGAATGTAAATTGGACATATTGGACTAGACACGCTAATTACACTTATTAGTATCCTTGATATGATGATTAAAGACTATTAAAAATGCTGGAACATAACAATGAACTAACAAGACAAAGTTGATTAATTAAAGTTCACTAGTTTAGTAGAAAAATGGTTAATCTTGAAAGATTGAATGGAAAATGTAACTTTTATAAGTTAAAGGACCATTTTAGTAACTTTAAAAGTTGAGGGACTTAAAATGATAATTTTTAGAAACTTGTATCTAAAAATATAACATTGGAAAGTTTGGTGTTAAAAGTGTAAAATAATAACTTTCCAAGGTGGATTTGGTAAATACTAGCAAATATACATAAGTATCTTGTATAAAAATGTATTTTTATAAAATGGAGTTTTATAAAAATATATAGATTTCCTAACATGTGGAAATATATAAAAAACAAAGGTTTTTATAAAAATGTTAGATTAAATAAAAGCTTGGTGGAAACTTATATAAAAATAAACACATTTATATAAATGGGGATATAAAAGTGTTGGAGTATTTTATAAATATAAGTAACCAAGTCTTGAAAATAAAAAATACAAATATGTTATAAACTTCCAAGAAATATATGTAGAAATTAAAAGATGATTAATTTCAAGAATACATATATTGTTGAAACTTGGAACAATTAACAATATATATATATATATATATATATATAGGTAGAGGATCCTGTAGGAAAATTGATTTGTGTAGGAAGTGTAGGAAACATTTATAGCCATAGGATCAACTTTTGAGATTAAGGGCATTTAAGACTTTTTAACTATTTAAATTAATGAAATCCCACTAATTTAGCACCATATCTTCAACATATCATTCAAATTATCTACACATTGTTATTCAATTTCTCAGATCAATTCCCAAAAAACTGATTTATATTTATCTGAATTCAATTTTTTTGAGACTTACGTTTTTATAGTAACATCAGTAGTGTTTTATACTTATCAGGAGTGTTTTATAATAACATCAATAGTGTTTTATATCATTTTCATCACAGGCTAACATCAGAAGTGTTTTATAATAATATCAATAGTCTTTTATATATCATTTTTATCACATGCTAACATCAGGAATGTTGTATTTTTATATGAACCTACAACTTTATTTTACTTCACCACAAAATTACAAAGTCAATTTTTGTAAGACATAACACTTTAGCTTCTAAATAGTGTTTTATATGAACATTATACCGTGTTTTATCTCATCACTAAACATCAACATTTTATTGTGTTTTATATCATCAATAATATAAGGAAAACATTAAAGGTTTCTAGAAGTAAATAGTAATAATTAAAAAGTTGCTTAAGAATGATTATGACAAATAATAATAATGATAAGAGAGAGAGAGGAACCATAATTTAAGGAAAACATTTAAAAGGTTTCTAGAAGTTTAGCCTAAAATGACATTGATACCCCCATTTAAAACACATATTCACAATCTTACCATAAATTTCCTATAGGAACCCTACCCTATATATATATATATGTTAAGTAATCGGATTTTGACGTGTTAAACGGACTAAGACGTGAAATCGAGCAAATAAGTATTTGTATTAATTACGTCTAAGGAGAAAATAAGAATATATATTTTATCATCATCATCATCATACTCAGTTAATCCACCTATACCAAAGCTAAGGTAGGGTCTGAGGAGGGTAAGATGTAGACAGCCTTACCCCTAAGAATAGAGAGGCTGCTTCCAGTGAGACCCCGGCTCGATGTGGTTTGGTATCAAGCCTTGGACATAAGGCACAGAACACTTAGCAATCGGGACAAACCCGATAAGTGCATGTACCCCTTTGTCTTTTGGCTATCAACGCCACCACATGATGCATGATTAACCGTCCGTTGTTTTTAACGTTATTTTCACGAAATTAGTAAAATAACGTTAAAACTAGTGCAACTTTACTTTTGCCCCCGAGGGCCACACATATATACATTATATGCGCACACCGTAAGTGGGGCGTTTAAGAATATATATTTTAACGGACTTAAAATATATAATCCGGGTGAAAATTACATAACACCTTCCTAAGTGTTGGGAATTTATTCGTGGGAGAAAAATGACGTAAAATCTAACGATTAAACGTTTAAAACAAGCGGATGAACTTGACAATAATATATATATATATATATATCGAGTCGACGAGATCCTAGTATATTTATTTAATGGGAAAGTAAATATACGGTAAGGTGAGTCGGGTCGAGTGTGGAAAACGTTGTGACGAGTCGATAAGATCCTAGTATATTTATTTAATGGGAAAATAAATATACGGTAAAGTGAGTCGAGTCGGGAGTGTTAAAATATTATATCGAACGACAAGACCTTAGTATAATTATTTAATGAGAAAATAATTATACGTCAAGTGAGTCGAGTCGAGAACAATATTACACAAGTTAATTAATATTCTTGGAAATATAAGTATAACTTGTAAAAAGGGTAATCCATCACCAACGGACCTAGGATACACGTTTAATTAAATGGGGAATTGGACTAAATAGTGGTTTGGGAGTTGGGTGTACAACTTGCCGAAACACACGCACTATAGGCATAGTGACTTATACGTCTAGGACGTTTGTAGGTGTTGACCTTGGACATACTGTTCTCTAGTTGGATTGCGCTTTTGCTTGAGGTGAGTTTCACGGCCCCATTTTACTGTTTTTATTGGGGGAAAGATATGTTAGGGAAATGTGTGACAGGATAAATTACTTGAGTAGTTAATCGCCACTTGGGGTTGAGTCCTTGCTACTGTAACCATTAATTCAGGGAAATGAAACCGAAGGAATATTGGGATAGTACTATTGGTGCCTGACAAGGCCCACCCCAAATCGATAGCGTCGATTATGCATCGGCGTATGCCTGGGGTGCTCGTATTCTGAAATTAAGTCGTTATGTACCGAGAAACGACTTGGGGCGGGGCAATGCTAGTCTTGGTTTGGTTATGGGATCAAGTAGGTTATAGGAACTTGCAACTCCTATAATGGTCACAACATGTTTTTATTTCCCTAAAAGTGATGTTTATAAACTAAAACCTGTGAACTCACCAATATATTTATATATTGACGATTTTTAACATAATCTTTTAGGTAATTGAACGATGAAGGTTTGCGTGGCTGGTTGGGCGGGGATCTCCTATGCGTCGGATATTTTGAGGGGTTTTGCCTTTATTTCCCACAGGGATGGGATATATTTGAGAAACCCTTTTTCTATGTATTAAACTATGTGGTTTTTGGGCATGTAACCTTAAAAACTCGTTTCGACGTAATAATAAATGATCCCTTTTCTTAATTACTTGAAGTTTGTGTTAATCTTGACTTTGTACCCTTGAACCGTCGCGCCATGTGTTTCCGCCATTGGCGTGGTGTGACATGAGCACTTTTACCGGTTTCCCATTTATTATATGCAGGTGATGCATTATTGATGGGAGAGTAGTCTCTGGCGAATGTTAAGATTACTTCCCGTATCCTAAGATGTTTTTACTTGTGCTCGGTCTCAAAATTAACCTCGGGTAATCAAATCTTTTGGAATTGGTACTAGCTTTGACGAAGTTTCTAACATGGCTAAGCTATTTTGGTGTAATCCGGGATTAACATCATTCGGATATTTGGGATTTTGGGTTGGCGCAAACATGAACAGGGTGAGTAACTAGCAGCTGGTTCTGGAAACTATTGATACACGGCTCAATTCTTGAAAAGCTTCAACGCTTTCTATCGAGGGACGAGTAACACTTATAAAGGTTGTTCTTAGCAGCGTTCCCATTTATTATATTTCTCTGTATTGTATTGTACTCCCTCCGTCCCATTAGAAGTGTCTTAGTTTGAAAAACACAAAGTTTTAGGCACATTAAATGATTGCTTTTTTTGCTTGCTAAATGACAATAATACCCTTGTCATATGTGGGTCCATCATGTTCTTTGTTTATTTTAGTTATGTTTTTAAGGGTAAATTTGGAAGTTGGCTAATAATTTTTTAAAGTGGACACATGAAATGGGACAAATAAAAAAGGAAATATGGACACTTCTAATGGGACGGAGGGAGTATTGTATTGTATTGTATTGCATTTCATTGCATTGCATTGCATTGCATTGCATTGCATTATATTGTATTGTATTGTATTGTATTGTATTGTATTGTATTGTATTGTATTGTATTGTATTGTATTGGTGTAGCATAAAGTCTCGTATAGACCTCGTATAAACCTATGAGTTTAGTATAGGTCCCGTATAGGCATATGAGTGTAGTGTAGCTCCTCCATCGGCCTACGAGTGTAGTATCGGTCTGTATAGGCCTATAAGGGCAGTATGGGTCATGTATAGGCTTATAGATGTAATATACATATTGATAGTACACTATAGCATCGTATGTTATCGTATTGTACCATATAGCCTATTATAGGTGTAGGATAAGTCACGTATAGGCCTACAAGTGTAGTATCGGTCCTGTATAGGCGTATTATAGATCTCTCAAAGGCTTATGGGTGTAGGAGAGGACCCGTATAGGCTTCATATTGGCCTATGAAAGTAGTATAGTACAATGTATTATCGCATCGTATATTATCGTACTATACCGTATAGTCTACCATATGTGTAGGATAGGTCCCGTATAGGTCTGATATAGGCCTGTGAGTGTAGTGAGGTCTCGTATGGTCCTATGAGTGTGGTATAAGTCCCTTATAGACCTCATATAGGCCTATGGTTGTAGTATAGGTCTTATATAGGCCTATGACTGTAGTATTGGTATTCATAATACACTATAGTATCGTACAATCTAAATGTGTGGTATATGCCCTGTATTGACCTATGGGTGTAGTAAAGATTCCGTATAGGCCTATGAGTGTAGTATAGGTTTTGTATAGGCCTCACATCGGCTTATGAGTGTAGTATGTTTTGTATAGGCCTCATACAGACCTATTGGTGAATTATAGGTCCTATGTAGACCTAGTATAGGCTTATGGTTGTAGTAGGTTGTCTATACAGGCCTATGGGTATAGTATAGGTATTGATAGTATACTATCGTATCGTATCGTATCGTATAGTCCACTATATGTGTAGTGTAGTTCCAGTATAGGCGTGTGGGTGTAGTACAAGTCACGTATAGGTCTATGGGTATAGTTTAGGTCACGTATATGGCTACAAGTGTAGTATATGTTCCGTATAGCCTATTGGTGTACTATAGGTCTCATATAGGCTTATAAGTTAGCGGTGTTAATAAAATCCAGATCCGCAAACGAACCTGAAATATCCAAAAATCCATATCCTAAAGTTTTGATATCTATAAACCTTGTAATATGAATTTTCAGATTAAGATATTAATTTCTAAAAGTTCGGATAGTCGTATTATCCGAAAACTAAAAATAAAAATAACAAATATATATTATATGGGCATTGGGTTTAGCTCAAGTATAGTAAAAAAATAGTATGAGGATATTTGGCAACCTCTGCGCTAATAAATGCTGAATTATTAAGAGTTCTGATTGTGTAAGAAGCTCTGAACCAATAAAAGGCTTGACTTAATTCGGCTTGACTAGTTAGTGGGGGGAAATGTGGTCTTGGGTTGAGGAGGTGATGCATGAGTGGTTGGCTAAAGCTTATGAACACATATTAATGGTTAATATGCTGATCGGCTTATTTAGAGGTGTTTTGTCACTAAAAAAACACACTTAATGCTAATTGATTCAAAGGTAGCCTTTTAATGGAATCATTAAGAGGCTACCGGAATCATTAAGAGGCTACCAAATAGCTCCTAAATATCCTAATCAAATGTGGATTTTGGATGTTCTCTTGTTTTCAATGTTGAAAATTTGGAAAATCTAATATAGGTTTAGTTTTAATCTATGCAGGAAACGGAATATTTTTCTTTCATAATTTTGGATATCCATTTAAATATTCAAATACGTATCCAAAATTTTTGGTTCAAAAAATCGGATATCCAAAAACTGGAGAATCCGATCTTGACCACCCCTATTATAGGTGTAATATAGACATTGCTAGCACGGCGACCCTTGGGTGGGCCAGGGAGACCAACCGGTCAGGGTCCGGAAATATCGGGGGCACATTTTTTACAAGAAAAAAATCGTATATATATGTATATGTTTTTTAAACACATCTTTAAACATTTAAACTTGGGGATATTAAACACATTTTTTAAATTATAAAATAACTTAAATACTAGTAACCCATAACAAGTTTAAAAGCCTACTACCAATTTGATTTAACTAAATTTAAAAAAAATGAAAAAGGATAGAAGAAACCTACGACACACATAAGCAAACAAAATTTTCCCTCAACCCAATTCAAAAGCTTTGGGCTAAAAAGAATGTTAAAAAGAGCTTCACTCATCTTCGGTTACCTATTCGCTTATTACGATATGTAATTAACTCATTTTAATACTTTAATTGTCGTTTAAAGAAAATAGTTTATGTTATTTATTTCGTCAAGGTTTAAAGGTCAGAGGCACATTTTTCGTGGCTCGGTCTGGACATCTGAATTCTCAGGGACGGCCCTAATTGCTAGTATAATATTGCATAAACATGTTTGTAAAAAAAGTAGACACGTATGCCTCTTCCACTTATAAACCCCAATATATGGAGAAATTGTATAATATATTTTGTGACAAAAAGTAGACCTATATGCCTCATAAGAATATTGTTTAAAAATATCTGAAAAAACAACTAGACTCGTATACCCCATATAAATATTGTATATAAATGTTTGAAACAAATAACTAGACCCATATGCCCCCAAATATGTATACTATAAAAGCGATTGTAAAACAATAAGAAAAAACTAAAACTATACGCTCATATAGATATTGTATAATAATGCTTATAAATAAACAAAAACTAGACCTATATGTTCATTTAGATATTGTATGAAAATGTAAGTAAAAAATCTAGAACTAAATGAAACTTATAGATCTATACGGCTCGCATAAACCTATACGTAGCGTGTGTCTAGCCGCCAAACAAAACTGACAAAACATCCTCTAACATCAACGATTGGACCCTATACACCTCGTATAGCCCTATACGTGGTGTATAGGGGCAATAGGGTATGTAGATATATTGGAGGGCGTGTGACATAGGCGACCCAATATATCTACATACCCTGGAACATTTTTTTTTATAAAACTCTGGACAACGTGTTATGGTGGCTGAAGAGACCACAAATAGGGCCCGTAATTTTAGGAGAGCACATTTTTTTTATAAAATTCCTATATATGCATGTGTGTATTTTTAAATAAAAAACTCATTTAATACTTAACAAAGGCCCTTAAAACTCAAATCTTGTTAATTTGTTAAGTAACTTATAACACATTTATAGACCCAATACATATTTGCCTATTAAAACTCATTCTATTAATATGATTTTGCTAAATGCTATGTTTACTTCTATAACTTTAATATTCGTTCGTCAAATTTAGTTTAAATTATTTTTTTTTTTGAAAAGTAAACTTCATTAAAAACGCCAAAGGTTGTCCTCAAAGCGAGGACCCCCGGCAAAAACAAACTACATCAAATCCAACGGAAAAGTACACCATTTTTTCCAATCGATACATTTTAATCTAGCTCTATGGCGGACCCAAAAGTACGACGTAGATTTCACATTTTCCAAGACTTCAATCGGACGTCTAGGTTTGCCTCTAAACATGCGGTCGTTTCGCTCCATCCAGATATTCCAAAAAGTGGTAAAAACGATGCCCCTCAACAGTTTCTTTTTCCTCTTTGACAGCGCCTGTGAGTCAACAAACTGGAGAATATCAAGAACATCAAACGCGAAGAAGGATCCCACCCGACACCACATACCAATCCGGTTCCAAAGCTCTACCGCAAAAGCGCATCCAGTGAAAAGATGCAAAGTCGTTTCTTGATCCGAGTCACACAAAATACATGAGCCGTCTGAAACATTAACACCTCTCTTCATCAGCTCGAAACGAGTAGGAAGACGATCGCGAAGAGCTCTCCACACTAATATCTTACACTTTAAAGGGACCCATCCTTTCCATTTGATTGTTGGAACATTAACCGGATGTATATCTTCGTACATAAGTTTCTTAGCTGAACGAACTGAAAAAACGCCACCAGAATCTGCCTTCCAGGTCCATTTATCTTCGCCCCCCTGCAAGTGAAAGGAATAAATGTCTTCCAGTAAATGAAATAATTCATTTACAGCTTCAACAGTCGATGGATCAGATTTCCAGGCCCACGAAAGCACCTTAACCCATTCTCCATCTTTATCCGATTGCAGACTGGAGTCCATTTTTCCGATTCCAACCTGAACAGAGTTGGGTAAATGAATCTGAGTGGCTGCTCTCGAAGCCACAAGTCACCCCAGAAAGATATCCGAGCCCCGTCACCAACCGAGCCATGAAAAAAGTTTTGTAACAAACCACCATTAGCGAGTCTTTTTTCTCCCATTTTAGCAATGTTCCTCCAACAACCACTAGCCTTGTGCGAACACGGGAGACAATACCAGCTGCGGGAAGACCCATTGCACAGACGAATAACATTTTTCCATAAGCTATTACCTTCGACTTTAAAGCGCCAAGACCACTTGAGAAGAAGAGCATCATTCATCACTTGAAGCTTTGACACCCCAAGCCCACCCTTCTTCTTAGGAGCCGTAATAACATCCCAAGCAACCCACGGGATTTTCTTCCCCGTATTAGAACCCGCCCATAAAAAATGTCTCATGATTGCCTCTATATTATCAATCACCTTCTTAGACGCTTTGTAAAGGGAAAGGTAATATATGGGCAAGCTCTCAAGAACACTTTTGATGAGCACCAATCTACCACCAATCGAACATATTTTTAACATCTCAAATAAGAAACATAAATTTTCAGAAAAGCAAATAATGTGTGAATAACCAAAACGAATCCTTAACATTATCTTTTTTTTTTTTTTGAGTTTTGTTCTGTTACGAAAAAACTTAAATTAAAAAGAAATTTTTTACTGTATAATTGTGAGGACAACGTACTGTTCTACATTGTCTGAAAGGTATTACGGAGTAATAAATAAAAGTCAGATTATTAATTATCCCCATCTAACACGAAACCATTCTATTATTGACAAGCCAATCATACTCCTAGTTAAAAGTTCCAATTTTCAATTTTGAAACAAAAAATAAACTACCCATCATTTGATGGAGTGGTATGGAGAAATGAAGATAAGAGCTTGAGATCATTTGGTCTCAAGTTCGAATCCGATCTAAAGGGGTTTTACTGCAGTGGGCCTTCGGACAGCATGTTTTTCCCCGAAACGCAATAATCTAAAAGCAGCTCCACCCATGATTTTTCAAAACGTATAATTTGTTTTTAAAAATCAATCCCAAACACCCTCTAAGTCTGAATGGTTAAGAGGAAACCATTAAGATGGTAGCTCTTAACTATTTATACTTAAGATTACATCTTAACCAGTAAGAGACTATCAACCATTCAGATGTAGCCTGTTAATGACCATTCATAGGCTACCAAACATCCCCTAAATCTTAATGCAAACTTTATCCACGTTCTTAAATCTCCTTCTTATATTCATACTTATTTGTTACCAAAATTACATAATATTAATAATCAAGTTGATTTAAATAGTTAGGTTTCAATTTTCCTATTTTGGCCACATTTTTTTTTGCTTTTTTTGTTAATTTTTCCCCTCATTTTGGCCACACAATGTTTTTTTACTTCATGTTTAAGTTTTTTTTCCCCGTTTTGGCCACCAACTTTTTTATTAAGTTTTTTTTTTCCATTTTGGCCCCCGACATAATGCGTTTTTTTCCCGATTTCGCACGGGTTCGGTTTTTGTTCGTTTATTATCCATATATTTAATGACCACGAAATGAATAACTGCTTCACTCTAACGTACGCAGCCGGCCACCAACCACATCTACCGTGCGCCATCTCTACCATGTGCCGCGGACCGCGGGAGATTCCTGGTATTCTCCGCGTAGCCGCTACCACTTTTGTATTTTCTCATTGTCCAAGGTTAGTCTCTATGCCTTTGTCGGTTACTAGAGACGAATGGTGGCGACGGTTGGTGATGTGGATGCTTGGTGGCTCACCGAAATCGATCTGTTTCACCCACTGTTGTTTGTATCGTGCACCAGATCTGCAGTGTGGTTATAACCACCACTTAAACCGTAGGTTCCATATGTGTGTCAGCCGCTTCTGTGGTGATGATAACTTTTGTTGCCGCCTGATAATACCCGGAGGTTATGTGATGGCTGGAGTTTGATGGTAGTGTTGTGATGATGGTAGCTGTTAGGTATTCACATGACAAATAGAGAAAGACAAAGATTGATGAAAATGCTGTGGTGATGAGAAAAAGTGAGAGAGTATGAGTTGGTATGTAATAATGTGAATGTGGTCTTACTCTGTTCTCCTGAAGTATTTTTTTCCTCTTTTTAAGTCACACTTATATTTTACCCACTTTATAATAAATGGATCCATTTGTAGTCTTGAGTTGTATTTTAAAGTTTATAGGAGTGGATGAAGAGAAAAATGAAGTAGGTGGAGAATTTGAAAGAAGATACACACACAGTAGGTCTGTGTGTTGTGTTTGTTTTGTACAGAAGAAGGGAAAGAAATGTACAAATATAGGCCAACTCAAACTGAGGGTGTTTGGCAACAAGGTTGCAACTCAGGGTGTTTGACACTCTCTATTTCTATATGAGGTTCTCTCAATATAAAATAAGCTTTTAGACCGCTTATAAAATATAAAATCTTATGGTATTAAAACTTCTATTGGTTAATAATTGTGTATACATTTTACATACAGATTGATTAAAAATTACACGATTATCTTTTCACGACACATCAGAAGGCGCGCAACGCCCTGTTAATAAACCTAGTTAACATTAAAACCATTCTACAAAAATACAAATGGCCTAAAGTATATATACAGAACAAAAAACATAAAATATTACTTATATTGGTGCACTATTGATAATCAACTAGAGTATTTGTTAACCGCGCGTTGCCGCGGGACGCGCGTATAATCACTATACTGGTACGGAACCAGTACCGATTCCCAACAAATGTTTAAATTGGGCACTGGTAACTGTATTAAAAAATGATCGCCACGGTACGGTACTGATACTCAAAGGTAAATCAACAAAAAAAATTATCTACGTGTTGCTGCGGGTACACAACAGTGCTTCGCGGCGAAGCGCGTTTGTTGTGAAGGAGTGTTTAGTAGTTCTATGGGTAACGATTTTTTGTATTAATTCACACGATGCAATAGTTGAACCCTTATTACAAGCTTTGAGTATATGTATTTAGGTGAAATAGAAAAAGTAAATTATTTGCAGATTTATTACAAGATGTATCAATAAAAAAAATAAGAATCGTAACTGTAGGATTGACAATTGTTGCCAAAGAAGTGGCGCATTTTAGGATTGATAATAATAATTATTGGCAAAAAGTGGCGTATGTTAGTTACAAGAGACTATTAAAGTGTCTGTTAATTAATATATAGATAATAGATAGTGCCCAGAACCAAAAAATAATACTAAAATAATAGTATAATGAAAAAAAAAATAGATTTTTTAATGACCAACTAGGTAGGACCCAAACATAAGAGCAAAAAAAGGATCTCTATATTCTCTGCTATCTAGAAAGTAACTAGCGCCCATAATACACCTAAAAAATATATTGTTGACAGAGGTGAAACAAATCTATACGTCTTTACGAAAATCCATAACCTTTATCTTACATCTCTAAAAAATCCTATTAGCGATCATGTCATATAGGCGTGTAAGTCTACTAAATCCTGACTTAGTTAGACGAGGCAAAATAATTAATTTTATATGATAAAACATTGAAGTCTCAACCTAACAAAATTAAACTAGTGGGAAATCCGCGCGTTGCTACGAGACGATAATTTGCAGTGCAATACCCGTTCTTGTTAGTTAGTTATGGGGTAAATTTTTCTTCTTGCACCATCATCTACGTAACTTATGGCTATTTGAAGAGTACTTACACTTTCACCCACTCGTCTCTACTCATATATTTCTTTAATTTCATTTTTGAACCAACAACACGATAGCACACTAGCACGTGTCACTTCCACAACACTTTTTTTATTTTTTATTTACTGTCTATATTTTTTAAAATATTATGTTTAAAAAAGTACAAGTTTCAAAAAATTGAGATGAAATTCTCCACATTATTTATAACTCACTTTGAAAGTCTTCAACTATGTATTAATTTGGAATTGAATTCCACTATTCATGAATAGTAACAACCCCTTTTCTATTGGTGGAGAGGGGTGGTGCTATTTTATATTTTTTTAATTAACAACCTTTTATTTACATTAAATACAAGTTGGTTAGGTGGTGTAGTGGTTTGAGGAGCATTTATCCTACACGAGGTCTCAGTTTCGAGACATGTAGAGGCCGCTTTTTTTGTTTTTTTTACATTTTTTACATTAACAACATTTTATTTTACATTAAATATAAATGTTTTCCTAATTAAACACAACTTGGCTAGGTGGTGGAATGGTTTAAGGAGCATCTATCCTACATGAGGTCTTAGGTTCGAAACCTGGTTTGGGCAATTGTTTTTTCAGATATATTTTTTTGCCTAGACTATTATTGTCGCATTGGTACTCTAATAAACCAAAACGATAATGACAACATACGCGTCGTAACGCGCGCGGGAACCCCACTAGTTACATATTAATATGAAGAAAAATATAAGAACTTAATTAGATATTAAACTAAGCATTTTAAATTTACATCACATTTACGAATTCAGTTTTTCATGATTTCTCTGCACACATGAAAATAAATGCTTACTATTTTTTTTAAAAGTTCACATTTTTCAGTATTATATAGAAAGTGTTTTCAATTTTCTTTAGAAAATATACATACACTATAAGAATAGTGGTAAAATGAACGATGACTTTACTTGTTTTGTATTTATCTTAATTGGGTTGTCGGTTGCGTAACGAATGTATTTTTGCAATATTAATGTCATATACGAAAATTTGAAAACACTAAAATAATAAATATAGTATTATTGTGTCGGATTTTAGGCGATTCATCACCTAGTAAAAATATTGAATCTTAATTACAAATTAATTGAATGTGTTATATAAAAAAATAAATACTAGTTACATTACATTGCATACTATTAATAGAGAAGGGGATTTGAACAATATTATTAAAAATTACTGCGTTTTTTACTTCTTCACATTTTGAAGAATTTCAATTGAACAATATTATTTTTAAATGTTGATACTATACTAAACTTAATAACTTAAAGTTTAACCAACCGTATGTGCAAAAAATATGTGAAACTTCTTCGAAAGTCTCAACTTTGAGATATGTTGCGAAAGAAGATAATAAAGGTCATTATTAAATTAATCTAACACGTATTATTATTATTATTATTATTATTATTATTATTATTATTATTATTATTATTATTATTATTATTATTATTATTATTATTTACTTTCCATGTAGATATACACAAAGATGGTTTTACATGTAAAGTATAATAAGTGAACAAAGATGAATACTTAAGGAAAACATGAAAAAATTAACAATTTGCTTTATGAACCAATGTGTAAATGTATGGAACATATAATCAGATATGGTGAATGGCTTCGCCGCTTCGGTATCATTACCTCAAATAACTGAAGGGAGTGGAGCAAAACATATGGGTTGTGCTACTACACTGTGACAACGACAATGGTAAGACAAGAGTTTTTGGTAGAGTGATTCCGGTGAAAAATGGCCTAGAGTATATGTACAAAACAAAAAACATAAAATATTACTAATTACTAATATTGGTGTACTATTGATAATCAATAGATAGTGCCCACAACCAAAAGTTAATACTAAAATAATAGTATAATGGGAAAAGAAATAGATTTTTTTTAACGACCAACGTCTATACATTAGTATAGAAACCGGGCCAACAACTAGGTAGGACTCAAACATAAGAGCAAAAAATGGATCACTATATTCTCTACCATCTAGAAAGTAAGTAGCGCCCATAATACACCTAAAAATATAGTGTTGACAGAGGTGAAACAAATCTATACGTCTTTACGAAAATCCATAACCTTTATCTTACATCTCTAAAAAATCTTATTAGCGATCATGTCATATAGGCGTGTAAGTCTACTAAATCCTGACTAAGATATACGAGGCAAAATAATAAATTTGATATGATAAAACATTGAAGTCTCAACCTAACAAAATTAAATACCTATGTAAGTGTTGCATATTAATACCAGAAGAGAGGTTTGTCATACTCAAATATCTAACCATCAACAGAGTAGCATCACACTATTAAAACCTAAAATGATCATAAAGGCTTTTGTTGTACTAGTCTTGGCTGTGTTGGTTGTACACGCAAAAGCTATAGACGTAGCACAACTAAGGCGTATTGCAGCCAAGAACAATGTGTCTTGCATTTACGTGTTTGGCGACTCTAGTGTCGATCCTGGTAATAACAATAACCTTATGACGGACCTAAAGGGTAACTTCTTGCCTTACGGTAAAGACTTCTACAACGGCCAGCCCACCGGCCGGTTTACCAATGGAAGACTTGCCACCGATCTCATTGGTATCACACAAATTTAACTCAAGTTTTCATGTTACGTAAAAGGGTTTTGCTAAATGTACCCTTTTGATTTTTACTAGTTGTACCCTTTTAAGTTGTAAAATCATTGATATTCTCTCTTTTTCACATTTAAAGACAGAAAAGTTCTTTTGATTTGATGATTTTAAGGGTACTATGAAATTCAAAGGGTTATGTTTACCAACTTCTATATAGCTAGTATTTCTTGTAGTAATTAAGCATCTTATCTTATGAATGCTTTATCATTTTCATTTTTTTTGGTTATCTAGCGGATGCATTGGGTCACACGAAAGCTATACCCGCGTATCTTGATCCAAATTTGACGAATGCGAAACTTGCTAATGGTGTTAGTTTTGCTTCTGGTGGTTCTGGTTACGATGATCTCACGGCGCAACTCTCTGTAATACTCTTTAAGTTGTTTACTGCTAGAAAACTGAGCATTTGATCAAAAGTTGCAACTTGAAAATACGTGGTTGCAAATTAGAGACCGTTTTATGACTGAATTACAACATTCACAAATTTAGGATCGATCCAGATCTTGTTTCAAAACGGTTAAAATTTTGCAACCATGTACTTTGGGTATGTTTGGCAAAACTAGGTGGTGGTTGTTGGCCGGAAGCTGGTGACTAGAAGCTGGTAGCTGTAGTTTTTTAAATATATTTTGGTGTTTGACAGAGTAGCTGAAGTTTTTAATAAAATATATAAAATGACCAAAATGGGCATAACTAAAAGCTTGTATGCATGTTTATTTTTTATGGTAGAATAGGTATTTGTGTCATTTTACTCATTAAAAGCTTGTAGCTAGTATGGGCTTTTCCTTAAACGCTAGTACTAGTAGCGTTTCAACATAGAGCTTTTTCTACTAGCTCCTAAAAGCTCATTGCCAAACATACCCTTATTCTGAGTCACAATTTGGTTGCGAAAATCTTAAAAAAAATAATTAATCAAAATTAACCATAAATACCAGTGGCAAATGTGTAGCAAAAATTTGGAAAATATTTAAAAGACGTAGAGTATAGTTGATCTCATTATTTTTGCATGAAATAGAATGTGATATCACTGTCAAAGCAATTGGAGTATTTTCGGGAATGCAAGGCAAGGCTAGGAAGGGTGGTGGGGAAGAAAAGAAGTCGAGAAATCGTCACAAATGCTGTGTTTTTACTGAGCATGGGTACTAATGACTTCATACAAAATTATTATGTGGAGCCTACTCGTTCTAAACAATTCACCATAGACAAATATCAAGATTTCTTGATTTCTGCCATGACCAAATACATCAAGGTGTACCCTTCCCTCTCTACATATTTAACGGATTATTATTATTATTATTATTATTATTATTATTATTATTATTATTATTATTATTATTATTATTATTATTATTATTATTATTATTATTGGTGGTGGTGGTGGTGGTGGTGGTCAGGGATGAAGCTTCTTTAGGGCCCAAGTGCCCCTGGCCCCCGCCGATTTTTGGCGCAGTGGTAAAATTTTGTGATTTTCGTAGGTAAATTGAGTCCGGTCCCCACCGACTTGATCTTTCGGCCAGTACCAATCTAAAAAATTGAGTCCGACCCCCACCGATTCGAGAACCAAGCTTCGCCACTGGTGGTAATGGTAGTGGTGGTGGTAGTGGCAGTAGTGGTGGTAGTGGTGGTGGTGTTGGTAGTAGTAGTGATGGTAGTAGTGGTAGTGGTGGTGGTAGTGATGGTGGTAGTGGTAGTGATAGTGGTAGTAGTGGTAGTGATAGTGGTAGTAGTGGTAGTGGTAGTGGTGGTAGTGGTAGTAGCCCCACAGGATGGAATTCGCGTACCATAATTGGGTCTTTGGCAATGTTCAACTCCAATCACTACCAAAGTTACCATTTTTCATGTTTGGGTCGTTTTTCCATATTTGCTGTGTGGTCTAGATAAAAATCAACTAACTTTTAGATTAACTCCTTATCATGTTCACATCATATTGCATGTTTTATCTCGTGTTGATTTCGTACTCATTGTTCTCTCCTAACAAAAAATGTTGGGGGTTTTATAGGCTATCCATGCCGAAGGTGCAATGAGATTGGCAGTGGTAGGAATGGAGCCATTCGGATGCTCTCCACTTGTTAGAGCGCTTAGAGGCACAGTTGCTTGTGACGATGTGTACAATAAGGCAGCTCTTTCCTTTAACTCCAAAATCAAATCACTCGTGACTACTCTTGGACCATCATTAGCTATTAAAATTTTCTATATAGATATTTATGGCCTCATACAGGGCACAATTCAAAATGCAAAACAATATGGTAACTAAAGTTTTTGAAAAGTTTCATGATGATAGGGTTACATATAATGTTGGTTGTTCGAAAATCAAAGTGTTTTAATACATTGTAGGTTTTGTGGAGACATCAAAGGGCTGTTGTGGATCAGGATTAGAGCTTGGGCAAAGTTGTAAAGGTTTGCCTACTTGTGCTAACAGAAGCGAATACATTTACTGGGATGCTGTTCATTTTACTGAAGAAATGTATAAAATTATTTCTGAAGAAGCTCTCAAATCTCTTATGAAGAATCTTGCCTAATTTCGCAAAAAATCTCTCTCTATATATAATAAATATGTATTTAATCAGTTATACCAGAGGGCTTGTTCCCTAGCAGCATGAAGGTGTGAATGAAACATGTTCTCACAATGAGTCAAGAAGGTTCAAGCTTAATGGTAGACAAAGATTTATATTTAAGACTACGATTAGAGTGTGTATGAGTTAGTCGGTAAAAATAAACTAAAATATAATTAGTTGTGGTCGTTTAGCTTTTCTTGTAACGAATTTGACATATAATGATTATACTCTATAAATTTATATTGGCCTTTGAATAATTGAATATGTTTTATGTAAAAGGAATAATTTGTTTACTAACAACAAAGTAATGAAATATTTATACTTTTAAGGCACATTTGCACATAACCGTGTTTGTCTGTACCTAATTAAGGTTACCAAAAATTTTAGACGTAGGGATTTAAACAGTGATTTCTATTTTTCCTGATTTTTGTGTATGGATAAATATGTTTGGTTTCAGTAATATTACCATGTTAATGCAGTGGTGTAGTGGTGATATGATATGTGTTATAAAGAAACCACCCGGGTTCGAAACCTGGTTATGGCTATTTGTTTTATTTCCCACTTTTGCTGAGTGGTACTATGGTAATTTACTAGCTCTCTGAAACACAGGTACATAGTACGTGTCTTCATCTGCAACACGTGTTTGCCTAAATAGAAACCCTTTTTTTACACACACACACTCCCTCTCTCTCTCAATAAAACATGTCCACTATCTATATTCTCTCTCCATAAACACGCAGAAACAACACAACAAGAGGGTTTCATCTTTTCTTTAGCTTATCCCATCTGTTTATTCATTAAATTATCTGAATAACCCACACACATATACATATGAGAGAGAGGGGCTGAGGAAGGCCTTCGGCCACCGCCTCCTCAGGGGCGTTACCATCCCCGTCACCACATACCTACTCCCACACCCCACACATATGATTAATTGTAAGATAAGAAGAGACAGAGGAACAGATCTGTTAGAGAGAGAAAGTTAGAGAGGGGAGAGAGAGACGTAGATGAAGGCGGCAACAAAAGCAGGTTGGGGTTTCGATTGAGATGTCAGCGGCAAAGGTCTGGGCTTCGGTTAGGGATTTGATGATGACGGAGTTGGAGTCTCGGTGGATATGGTGGCGGCGACGCCGGAAGATCTCGGATTCCGGCAGTGAAGGTAAAACTATAAACCATCTCCTTTGTTTAATAATAATCTAAGATTAGTAGTGATGAAGATGGTTTATGATGGAACTAGGATGTTGACGTGTGCAATACTATACATAATTTAGCACTGATTTTAACACACGTTTGGTTTTAATATTTATAAAAATGGTTTTGATGTTAACATTAAAACACACACAAAAAGGCAAGTGTACCCTGTCATATATGTAGTAAGCTGAGATAAGAACCAGATATCGATCCATGGACGCAAGCGGATGCAATAGTACTAAAACTCTATCCCCGATTTACCGGTAGGAAAAGGTAGTTGAAGTTTGTTTAAACTAAATTAATTCTAAAACATAAAGTTAACATATGTAAGACTACAAATACAAAATATAACTAGAAATACTATATAATACCAACCCTAGCATGGCATCTACATATCATATGATACAAAGGCGTGTGATTAACATTCCCTTTTTCAGACAATTAGTATCCCTTTCGGGAATCCTAACATGACAACTATACGGAAAGCTAACACGATAAACACACGTTAACCACCTCAAGTTATTCATTAGCGAGCAGCTGATATGATCTCATGAGAATCTTCTAAAGATAAGTTAGTCATCTGTTAAGAGTTTTTCTAACCTCACTAATCAAGGAAAGCAATACCGAATACACAATACAACCACCGAGACTAGCATAAAGTAGAGCATTTCACAACCTATTCTATTTCACCAACTTTGAACACAAATCTACTAAGATCGCCATTTTAACCAAAATAACTAGCAAAGATCATTAACCGCGTCAAAGATTAGTAACAACACCATTAAGCTTTTTAAACCCTTTTACGTGCCGGTAAGCATTTATAATCATTATTTAACTGACTTTAACCAAACCAATACCCGGTTACAGTTTCATGGTGTAAACTTATTAACAAGTTAACTAGTCTACTACCGGGTGATTAAACGAACGGTTTTTCAACATGTATCCGCCTAACACACACGATAATCATCAAAGTCAATCAAACACAACTACAAATCCATTAACAATAAAACAAGGTTGCATTATGATCATCAAGATTCAACATGAAAAATGCCAAATTCATACAAAACGTGATTAACATAAAAAACGATTGTTTTTACTACTAAAGATTACTAAATATTATCCGTAGACATACATAAACTAAGATAGATCATCACAGATTACAACAAAATCAGATTTGAACAAGTTATAAGCTTAAAGATTAAACCATAAAGATGCAAGTGTGATGGATTGGATGATGATAGATGAATCGGATAGCTTCCCGAGCTTGTTCCTAGCCTTTACAGCAATATTTCACCCTTGGAAATCGCCCCAAATCGTCTGGAAAACACCCAATGCGATTACAGAAGCCAAAAACTCTGTTTTATCAAGTCAGGGAGCTGTGAGCGGCCGCTCGGCCTCTGTGAGCGGCCGCTCACTTTGCAAAAAGTCAGAAAGTAGCCCGGGTGCTGACGTAGGGCTTCTAGAAGGCAACCATAAAGATCTGGAGGAGCGAGCGGCCCGCTCACAGGACCCAGGGTCCTGTTCTCGCGCCAAAATCTTCGTTTTCCTTCTGTTTTGCTTCCAGGACATCGTTTAAGACCTGAAATCGCAAAGATACCCAAATAAGTACCAAATCCTCGTGTATAAGGTCAAAAACGTATTAAAATGGGAGTTAAACGGGGACTTTTATATGTGTAATTTAACGTATATCAGATGTTGAGATGGAGTTCGAAAGGTAAGAGTTATCAAAAGAAAGCTGTATCAATCAAAGTTTCCAGTCATATTTTTGTTATCTTTTTTGCAGGTGACATTATCTGAACCTGTTGTTGTCACTGCTTGTGAATTCCAGGAGCAAAGCTCATCGTCATCATCAGCATGAGTAACACTTTGGGGTATGGTATTCTACATATATGACTATATGAATCTAACCAAATATTGAAAAATATGTAAACTATATGAATCAATAAGGTCAACCTATGAACAGATGATGCAAAATTGAATATATATATATATATATATATATAATTAGATAGTGAATAGGTTATATATATATATATATATATATATGATCCAGATATTTTGAGAATCAAGGTGAGTTGTGAGAACCATAGGAACTCACTTTATAACCACATACTTTTTTTAATCAAAAATGAATATGTGGTCCATAATTAATCAACAATAAAATAATGAATAAAATATTAATATAGTTACACGAGGATAAAAAATCCCTTACACCGGTGTATTTTGGCGTAAATTAATGTATTTTTTTTAAAAAAAAATTTACAGCGGGGTTTACGTGTTTTACACGAGTGTAAAAAAAAGAAATTTTTTTTTTCGCATTTTACGTCGAGTTCCTACGAGTTCTCACAACTCGTCGAGTTCTCAAAGTATCCTAACCCTATATATATATATTATATATATATATATATATATATATATATATATATAAAAGGGAAGTATCCATGGAAAACCCTGTTTATTCGGAAAACCCCCGGAAAACTCTACTTCTCGAGCTTTTTTTTTTTGAAAAAATTAGGGCATGTAAAATACATGTTTTAAGTGTTTTGAACAAAAAAAAAAAAAATCAAAAAAGCGCCGAACGGTTTTTTTTAAAAAAAATAAAATAAGTTGTGCATCATAACATATGTTAGCCTTTTTTGCACTGGTAACATATGGTTCGGTTTTGGCCATATGTTAACAGTAACCGATCGGTTAATTTGGTTTCGGTTATTTTCGGTTCGATTATCGGTTCGGTTTCGGTTTTTTCGGTTATCGTTTTTCGTTTGCTCACCCCTAGTAGCAATCCATTCCTTGACTGTAATGACAATAGAATGGTTCAAATTTTAACAATTATCACGTGTAGGGACTGCATAAAATCAACAAGTACCGACAAAATTGAAGACGCAAACGAGGTATTTTCAACAAAAAATGACTAGCTTGCTAAAGATAACGATCAAAGAAAGTGTGACAACATACGGGTATAATGACCCACTCACAAGGCCAGACAAGATGTTCACTGCCATTGATGTACCAAAGCTCATGACACTAACCATTAGACATGATCACACAATTGCAGTAAAACGACGCTTAGGAGCCGCAAAGATTGGCGCAACCTGCAAACGCATTAGAAATGGCTCTTGCATTACCAGAGTAACACTAGCTAAACGAGCGCACAACAAGAACAAGAGTAAGACAATAAGTAAAACACAAAGCCAAAACGAATACAAACTAATTTCCACAATGATTAAATGCCGGAAAGGGACATAGGCATAATTTACAAGCAACAAGAAGAAACTACCTAAAGACACAGTGCTCTCTTCTTTTGTAACTAACCCTCCTTGGTATAACCTATAACAAAGACATAGGCATAGTCTACCAACAACAAAAAAACACATTTTCTAGACTTTGTAACACATAATCCCCTCTTCGTTTGTAACTAGGCCTCTTTAGTATATTATGTAAACTTAGACACACTTTCACCACTAATTTATGTATGAAACTTACATAACTAGACAGTTAAACAAGTCAACGTTCCGCCACAAAGCACGGGGCAAATGTTATATATATTTTCTAAAGAAAAATTCTTTTAGATTGATTGGGCCGGCCCGAATACATCATAAAGATTCTCACTCTAGGTGCCATAAAGATTCTCACTATACAAGTGTTGGTGTTTTCTTCTATGGAAAAAAAGACGAACCATTCGTGTGAAATAATATCCTCAAGAAAATTAATTGGGCCTGCCCAAATACATCATTTAACTTAAAAAAGTGTTCACAAAATATTGCCTATTTACTTTATAATTTACTTTCTAAAAGTAAATTCTTTTAAATTTCATTATGTATTTTTTAATTATGTATATTACTAGTTTATCTCTCAGGAGTGTCACGAGATAGACAAATCTAATATGATGTAATAAAATCCGTGCACTATAAAAGGAATATGTCATTTTTGAGATTTTTTTTGTAAAGAATCAACACAGATAGACAAATCTAATATGATGTGATAAAATCCGTGCACTATAAAAGGAATATGCCGTTTTTTAGATTTTTTTTTTGTAAAGAATCAACACTCGTCTCTGTACAACTGTCACTTTACAATCTAAAGTTGTGATGTGAACCCGAAAAAAAAAACAAATTAGTATAATATGATATGTCATGATGATGATGGTAAGTGATTCTAATGTTTAAAGTGAGCATATGTTAATGATTGACATACCTGTTTCTATTCCCTCTAAAGTTGCGATGTGAACCTGAAAAAAAACCAAATTGGTATAAAATGATATGTCATGATGATGATGGTAGGTGATTCTGATGTGTAAAGTAAACATATGTTAATGATTGTCATTTGTTCAATTTTCACTGAATAAAACAATCAATAGGTAAACAGTGAAGATCCATTTTAAAGATATATAAACATGATCTAATTGTTATCGACTAAAAAGATTGTAGGATAGTAACTTTTCCTGTCTTCAGACTATTTTTCTCTACTCATATATAATTTAAGTATTTATTTCATTAATCACCTCATAAAAAATCGTTTTTTTCTTTTTTGTATAGCACTATGGTACTCATTGAAAGGTAATAAAACGTTCGTTAATTTGGTGTATTTTTTTTTCCAAAAAAAATGTCGTATAAAAATGTTATTAATGTTCAAAAATCGTGGGGGAAAGTGCATGTGCCATGCATATAAGAAGAGAACAAATAATTTTTTTAAAAAATATTCTCACAATATGCCCCATGGCACACCCAATAAGAAAAGAATGGCTTCAATGAATGTCATGTCTTCATGGGTGCTTTCCTTTATATATAGTTATAGATTATAGATTATAGATTATAGATGAATACTATATTAAAAAACAACTAAAAGTGATTTAAATAAACATAAATGAATTAAAGTGAAAAAAAACCCAATGTATTTACATAATATTTATTTATTAATTGTATATTCTTTTTTTTTTTGCTTACATTAAGAAAATTACTTACAGATTTTTTACAATATCTTAAACAGTTTATTATACTTATATTAAAAAAGTATTGAATAATTTACATTTTGGTCCTCTGTTTTGGGTAAATTACGGTTTGATACATATATCATGTGTTTTGTGGGTGATCCCACTATTTTGTTTTAAAAGTGGGTGTAAGTGGAGGAGAGAAAATTTACTGTCCATCTTTATATTTGAAAAAACATTGTTCACCCATCATAATTAATATTTTTTAAAAGTGGTTGTGGGTGCAAGAGAGATAAAGAGTAATGATAAAGGTATTACGGAGTATTTAATAAAAATGACAAAAAAAGTGAGTTTTTAGTGTAATTATAGAGATGGAGACGGTGAAATGGATGTGAATACTCTTAAGTGATAAGGTGTCTCTCCTTTATCTTAAAGGTAGATAGTTCAATTCCTGTAAGGCTATGGGGTGTGGGAACGGGAAGAGGTCGGGGAGCCTATGTGGCATCCATCCCCATCGGGAACACCCCCCATCCCAACTTCGGTGCAAACAGTGACATTTCCCGTCCTCCTTTTTTCATGATTATTAAACATTGGACTCTGGTTTAGAGAGAGAGAGAGAGAGAGAGGGAGGGATGGAGAGAGAGAGAGAGAGAGAGAGTGTGTGTGTGTGCGCGTGGTACTCACTGGAGCCCGTCACCGAGCAAGTATTGGAGTTGTGGCTTGTGGAGCCGTGGGAACCCCCACCGGTAGTTAATCAGTAGAGTACATTATAATTACGAGTCGTTCTAAAAAAAGCTTTGGGTGTTTAAGTCTGTCACTTGAGCAGCACACCTAAGTTAGTTTTGTAAAATCACGTATTTCCTCTTATTTCCAATATACCTCAATGAAACAAAAACCACTACAAGAATTGTAAACATTTGATCATTAGTACGTGCGGTATGATTATGTATTTTTATGTGTTGACATTTTTTGACGTACGTGTATATGTATTTTATGTTATGTTATATTCGTTTTATATATGTTGTGCGACTTTTAGTTGGGCACTTTTTTTCGGTTGTGCGTTTTTATTAGGCTGTAACCAAACGCTGCAAAAAAAAGGACTTTTAGCGGCGACGTCGCCGCTCAAGGTCTAGCCGAAGATCATACAAGAACATGACACGTGGCAAAAAAAATAATTTCTACGTCAGCAGGCCTTTAGCATCGCTACTGACCTTTAGCGGCGACGAACCAAGCTTTAGCAACGGATCAAAGGAAGCGAGGCCTTTAGCACGTCGGCGCCGCTAAAGGTCATTAGTGGCGACCCCGTCTGGCTTAAGCGACGACCAGAGGCGCTGCTAAAAGCCAAACGAACTTGTAGTGAACCCCGTTTACATATCATCCATATCCTTTATCTTTTCCTCTTAAAGATCCCTTAGACTAGCTCACATACCAACCATAATTTCAAGAGCAATGACAATTATTCTAGAACTTTAATTTGGAACAAATTTGATGATTTTGATCAACTCCACGATTATGGTATGTTATAATCTGACTATCTTTCATGTAAATCAATCATCATCATCACCACAATGGTTGTTTGAATCAAGAGATAAGCATACCATATTTGCCTTACAAATCAATCATGTTAGATGTTTAAGAAGTTTCATTGTAAAAGCTAAGTAAATGGATTGGTTAGTTACGCTGATATGGTAGATTAAGGTATTACCCAAAGTGTAAAGCAATCACCATGCTTTACCAAATCCCGACCTATATTTTTTTGATGTCAATCCCTAAGATTCATGCGTTGGGTATGAATGGTTCGAAAACTCTAAATCAAAGGTATGGGTGTGAAAAAGGTGCCTGTAACTGTTTATAGTTATTGCACAATGTTAAAAGTTATTAACAAGTCAAAAGCAAATATGACAGTCCAGGGTCGATGGTATCGACAGTGGGATTGATCATTGAGCTGGAAACATACAACTCTTTGAGTATTGTGCTTTGCCTGTAAGTATAAGTCAACCCCATCTTTTTTCACTCACCGCTTGTGCTCTAAACATTTAAATAACATTCTTAAATACATCTCTCTAGTTCCCTTGATATTTCAACATCTATTTAAGGAGAGGTTAAAGACTTAAGATCAAGAGCAAAAAAGAAAAGTTGTTCCATAACTAAACATTCATTCATTCATTCATTCATTCATTCTTGTTTATGGAGATATTGTAAAGATAGAGTTATGAGAATTTCGTAAGGGACATCACTAAGCTTGTTTAGTGATTGGAGATAGTGGTGATCATTACCAATTAAGATTAGTGAGATGTAGAAGGTGATTACTTTCTTGAGAAGAGTGATACCTTTGGAGTAGGTGATCACTTCTTTAGAAAGAGTAAGACGCTTGAAAGATGCAATCACCACCTTGCTTAATGAGATGATTGTGTAACGAGTATCCTTGGCGGATTTAGGGAGACGGCTAGTTGAGGAATTCCTGATCGGAGGATCGGGGAATGGATTTAGAGAGATTAGTTAACATCTCTAGAATCCCTATAAATCAGTTGTGTATCTGTCACCCTTATCTCTTTACTTACTTTGCATATATTGTTATTATTGTTTGATTGGGTTGTTAACAAAGTGAAAATAAATTCAAGTAATTACTTAAATGACAAATTTTAAGAAAACCTTTTAACTCCCTCTGGTTTTCTACAGAGAGAAAGAAGTCAATGACCGATGCTTGACAATTTAGGGTTTTACTATTAAATTTAGAAGTGTTAAAAAAACCCGGAACATGGTATCTAGGAACAGGAACCGGGAATCTAGGAATTGGAATCAGGTATCTAGGAACTGGACCTATACAAGACCTTACCCGACCACCGATTACGCATGGGGTATGGATTTCAGTGCCTAAAATCATACCAGGAAATGGACCCGATTTGTACTTATTTATAGCCAGTACTGGTTCCAGTTCAATCCTCAGACCCGTTTTTTTCACTTTTTGGTTCATTATCCAAGTTGTGCTCGTTTTCATCTACGTTTTTAAATTTCATATATTTGTAATATTTTATGTTTCTAATACATATGCACTTTTACGTTATTTGTTACATATTGATTTTTGTGGTTTTTAGGCAAGGAAAAAAATAGAGCTAAAACTAAAAATAGTTTTAGCCTCCTGGACTACTTGACCGGGTTTTATAAAGCCCAGTTCCCAAAGAACCGTTTCCATACCCTACCCAGAAGCGGGTATACAGGGTATGATTTATTGGCCAGATGTCGGTATATATCTACAATTCAATACCTGGAAACAGTTCCATACCTGAAACCAGGTTTTAAAAATACTCGATTTGTGAACCTCTAAACGTAGGTATATGAAAAGTTAAAGTGATGCTATCTAGTTGGTCGATAAGACCTTCAACTCTTGGATCCACTTTGTATCAAGCACCGAATTGCTTCAAGAATTACATTAATCACACTAAAAAAGACGAACACAAAGAGTAACATACATATGTAAGTTGCTTCACAATACTAGAATGCATACATAAGACCATAATCATGAAAATATACATATATTTTTAGAGCTCTCTGGCTAAGATAACCAGGAACTTAATCCATACTAAGCAAGCAAATACAAGTCTGGTCTTTATTACTTAATCACTATCAGGTTATTATAGCTTCGGTGATTGAGCGATCGAGAACCCTATATATGTCGATATTACCTACACGAAATCATAAGTCAAGAAGCTACTAATCAGGAAAAACATTTAATAAAAAAAAACAAAAACATCAAATTAATGGACTGAAAATCAGAAAGTCAACTAAAAAATATATATATTTCTACGTTTAAGTGTACTTACACCAACCGGAGAGGGTTTGGTCTTGGCAAGAGTAGTTGTTATTGAGTTGCAACTCACTCAATCCGTCGAAAGACTGGTGTGGTCCGAGGTCATGATAACCAGAACTTCCAGGCATCAAGTTCATGTGCTGCTGCTGAGCTCTTTCGTTTTCAGCTATCTAAGTAATCGTTAAAGGAATAAATCATTGATTAAAGGATTGGATTGTTAATATAAGAGGGATAGATAGATATACCCTTGCTCTAAGGAATTGATTGCTGTTATGCAGTTCAAGTTCCTGCATTACAAAAATGTTTAGAAAGGACTGGAATTTATGTTTTGTTTTATTTTATTTTAAAATATACCAAATTATATGTAGTGCTAATCTTGACGGGCATAAAGTTGGAGTTTCATATTCGGATCATAGGGTAAAATGGGTTGCAACAAAAAGTTTATTTATAACGCTTATTTTATGTTTAATTTGTGTCAAGCCTACGTAACATGATCGATGACATAGGCCCACTACTTTGACAGAAGTTAATCATAAAATAAACGTGACTAAATAAACTTGTTGTTGCAACCCATTTGATTCGCTCATCCAAATGCGAAGCTCCCAACTTTATGAACCGTCAAGATTAGCCCAACATTATATATGTTCATTACAAACAAAAAACATGCATTTAACATATACATACAAAATAATAAGATATTACTTACCCTTTTCTGCATGTACTCAATTTCAGCAATCAGCAGTTCATTCTGTAGGTTTATTTATCAAAGAAAATGCAAATTGTTGTTATATCCAACTAAATTAAAAATATGAAGATTTCATAAGAAGTTAAAAATAAGTTATACCTTTTTCGCACGAATTCTGCTAATTGCTTTCTCTAACTTACTTTCAAGGTTCTTTAGGTCCTTTCCCGCATGTCTGCCAAAGATTCACCCATGATGTTCCTGTAAAATTGCCTTGTGTGCAAAAAGGTTATAACATTGTAGGTGCGCTCATAAGAAAATAGATGAAGTACATATAAATGTGTGCATGATCTGGTTAGATAGGTACCTGTTTTGATTCTGAAGGTTTGCAATTTGCTGGCGCAACTTAATAGCTTCTTGTTGGTAAAACTGTAGTTTTTAAAGTGATATTGTTTTATTAGTATTAGAGATATATTTGGATATGTTAATGTAATTTTATACTTTAATATTATGTAGTTGTAATCATCATCATCATACTCGGTTAATCCCAAATAGTAAAAGCTAAGGTAGGGTCTGAGAAGGGTAAGATGTAAATATCCTTACTTCTACCCGTGGGAATAGAGAGGCTGCTTCCAGTGAGACCCCCGCTCGATGGTGGTTTGTATCAAGCCTTGGACATAAGACACATAACACTTAGCAACCGGGACAAACCCGATTGGTGCATGTACCCCCGTGTCTTTTGGCTATCAACGTCACCACCTAATGTATGATTAATCGTCCGTCATTTTTAACGTTATTTTCACGAAATTAGTAAAATAACGTTAAAATTAGTGCAACTTTACTTTTGCTCCCCCAAGGCCACATATATATATATATATATATATATATATATATAGGGGAAGGATAAATTGAAAACCCTCTTGAGTTGAGAAAACCTTGGAAACCCACGGAAAAAATCATTATTTTTTTTTGAAAAAAATAACCAATGTAAAAAACATGTTTTTAAGCACCTTGGGCCAAAAAAATATAAAAAGCGCCGAAGGGATTTTAAAAAAAAAAATAAACAAAGTTGCTAAAAAACATATGTTTTCAGCTATTTGCTGTTATAAAAGCTGTTGTAAAACATGTATTTTCGCAGGTTTGTTTATTTTTTTTTTAAAAAATCCTTTCGGCGCTTTTTTTTATTTTTTTGGCCAAAAACGCTTAAAAACATGTATTTTACATTGGTTATTTTTTTTCAAAAGAAAAAAATCATTTTTTTACATGGTTTCCAAGGTTTTCTCAACTCAAGTGGGTTTTCATTTTTATCTTGACCTATATATATATATATATATATATACACACATTATATGTGCACAGCCGTAAGCGGACATATTATGTAGTTGTAATCTCTACAGAAAAGGTTTATTGATCATCAATTTGTTTCAACTCACAACTATATATATCCACACTTCAAAAATGTAGAGATTAATTTGTCACAACTCACAACTAACTAGAAGCATGGACTTTTAAGTAGGGGTGTTCAACAAATCGAATAACGAATTTTCGAATTATTTCGAATCGAATTTCTCAAATTTTTATTATTTTTACTTGAATTCGTATTCGCTTAATATTCAATTTATTCGATTCGAATAAGAAACTCGAATTCGAATCGAATTCGATTTAGTTCAAATTCACCATAAATAATAAATTGTTTTACTTTTTGTTTTAAAACTAAACACAAACTCATTATTTTTAACACATTAAATACAAATATACAAAATTGATAAACAACAGTATGTCAAATACGAGAATAGCAAAAATAGTAGAGAGTATAGTTTATTAGAGTTTTGTGATGTATAAGGTAAATATGTAAAATATGTTTATGTAAAAGTTGTAGAGATTATGGGTTCTTAGAGTTTGACCAAAATTTAGAAATTCTTTTTTTCAATGTGTATATTTATGTATATAATAATGTGTATGTGTATATATATTTAAAAAATATACATTTACAGTTTTTATTCGAATTTCGAATCGAATTTAAAATCATAAATTCGTATTCGATTCGTATTCAATTTACTGGACTCGAATTCGAATTGAATCGAATTCGAATTCTTAATAATCGAATCGAATTCTTGGTAATCGAATCGAACTAAGTCGAATTTCGAATTTTTCGAATCCAAATCGAATTATGAACACCCCTACTTTTAAGTGCTTTCATTTAACTTGATTCTTGTAGCGGTTAATTAGCTACAACTATGGTAAGTTAATAGCCTAGACCTGAAAGGGTACCTGAGCATTGGCTTCAGCAACCGAACCATTGCTAGGAGGATCTAAGCATGTTTTTTTATACCTTTCAATTGTCCTCTAACACTGCAATAACAAGAAGACAGCGAACATCAACGGTTGATATAATTAGGGAAAAGTAGATTTGTGTGATAACATTATAGATTTATCGTTTATATATCTTTGCATCTTAATGATATACCATTTCTAGTTTTGACATTCGACTTGTAAAACTGAACATAAACAAAAACACTAAAACATTATGATTAGACCATGATCTTTAAGTGAACCTACCACATTGACAAAACTGTGCAAAAGCACACATTCTAAACCGGTATTTCTCCAAGAAACAAGCTATACTTTAATTGTAAGAAAGATTGGTACTTCATATTTCATCAAAGTTGCTTCAATTCTACATTAAAGTACGGCAATGGTTTCCATGAATATGTAAAAATGAACGCTTTATGGGATTTTTTTTGAACGGCAAATGACTTTTATTAATACCAAAATGACCACTAGCCAGAATCTAGAGATACCATACACCAAAGCCGCCTACAGATGAACCACCAAGACCATAAACACCCTCTAACACCTAAGGAGACCTAATAAGATTGTCTCGAGCCCTCAGAAATCAAAGGAAACTGTGTGTGGAAATCACCTTATCTTCTCGATTAGAGAAATTTTGTGTACATCTCACAATCCCTAGCCTCCACACTCTACTTTTTGGTGGGATTTTTCTGGTACAATAGTTTATTCACTTTTTATATATTTGACCCCAAGTTGTGGGGCGTTAAAATGCTGAGGAGAGAGCCGCCACGCCAGCGTGACCACTGCACTGCCTGATCTCCCTTTGCCAGCCGGGCATTGCCCACCTTGATGTGCGAAACCCATGGGCGTTGCGCACCTTTATTTTTTATTTTTTTTAAATGATGTATTTTGATTGGTTGTTTTTTTTGTCTTTTACCCTTCATCACCCCCCTCTTCTTTTTCTACGTGGAGGACAAAAATCCCTTGCCTATGTGGCACCTATGTGGCGGAACAAAAATAGCTTCACCATGACCACTCCATGTAATCTTATACTTTGAGTCTATCATTTTTTAACGGTCAAAATTAGCATATTATTTTTCAATAGCTAACATATATATAAAATAACAATATGAGATGAAAATTAAAGAGGGCAGTTTCTTATAATTTATAAATGGTGTGTTGACACTTATATGTTTCTTAAATTTGCCCATAGGATTAATTGATGTTAAGACAATGAAGCGTAATCTGATCGTTATTCGTTAAAGCAATGCAAGCAGTAAGATTTATGTGTGATTCTGAGGGGCCAACATAAATTGTACCAGTTGTATAAAATCTCACTTTTCTCGGAGATCTTAAGGATACCAAATAAAAACACACTGTAGATTGCCTATATTTTAGTCGAAGCTACTGATTGGTTGTCTCTGCCACGCTGTCAACACATCTATCAATATGATTGGTTGTATCTTTCTACGGCTAGATGTTTGCCACGTGTTGAGAACCCATTACACAATGGATAATTCGTTTACATTCACTGTTTTACCCTCCATGTAGATCCTTACCCATGTTCTCTTTACCTCTGTAAACTCTGAGGATATCAGAGATGTCCATTTCATGGGTAGCAGAGATTGTTGTAGCATTTCATTGGCTCCCTAGTTCGTACTCTTTCTCTCTCTCTCTCTCACACACACACATAAAAACCTAGGCAAGTTCTACGATTAATGCCCTAAATATATATGTTTAGTTACTATTAATAATATAGATGTAGAAACAGTATTTTTAGGTATTGAAATTGAAGCCGAACGGCCAGCAAGCTGCGGAGCTAGTCCTTATTGGATAGACGATCGATGTTGAGACACAATGAAGTGTACTCTGATCTTTAAATCATTTTAAACATCATGTTTTTTTAGACAAAAAGGAACTTCATTAAACATTAGGATTTGTGTAAAATTTTAGACACCCTATATGTTATTTGAGACACAAAAAATACATAACACACATAGTGAAAATTCTCAACATAACACAAAAAATATATCAAAATGCAATGCTTATTTATTTTATTGAAATAAGAAAATAAATTAAATTTCGTTTTTCTATAGAAACTAATTAAACATATGCAAGTTACGTGTAAGTTGTATTACCTACATGCTATAACCTAAAATATGTGGATAAACGTTTTAAAGTTAAAAAAAAAACACATGAACAAATTATTTTGATTTTTTTTTTGTGTACAAATTTTAAAAATATGAAACACTTACAAAAAAATAGAGCAAATAGGTTATATTTCACAATAATCATCTAGTGACATGGAATAGACCTCACACTCTTTTCTCTCTCTCTCTCTACACACACACACACTTCTGTTTTGTAGGTTCCTGTTTAGGTTCAATAGCATGGTAAGCTTGTAAAAAGTCAATAGACTATTGTGTGTTGTCTTTGACCATTGAAGAATTTTGGAACTGAGAAAAAGAAGCCACTTATATATATATAGTATCAGTAACTCAAAAAGCTTAGTAGTAAAATCTGAGTTGTGATGTTATTCAAGTTTTATTTGGGTTCAATTACATATGTTATTCAAGTTCTTTTTTTTGTGTTTAATTGCCTATTGATATCAATTTGTAAAGAAACTAAAGCTATATTTATCAACCGTTTAATCTGTTATAAACCCTAATTTTTATGAGATAAAATAATGAGCTTTTTACAATCCAAGGTGATGACCCTAATATCTAGAAATTTAGATCTAAAATGTATTCTGTATTTTGCAGAAAAAAAAAATACTAAATTATAGACTTATAGTGTTATGGAATTGGTAAGAACTATTTTCTTTATTTTTTCATAGTAATTTAAAATCTTCTATTAAAACCCTCATTTTTAGCATTAATAAACTAAACTAATTTGATTAAGATAATTTATTAACAATCCTTAGGATTTTAGATTCACTTTTACCTTCATTTCCCCCCAATAATGTTGTAAAAAGAACTCAGTAAATTCCTTTTTATATAAACCCTAATTTGGTTCATCTTAACATAAAAAGTGACACCCTTGAGAGATTTTACTAATAGTTGATTTGACATGATAATTTGAGAACCCTAACATATTTAAAAATAAGAAACAGAAATTTTATGAGTGATTTCCTTGGATTGATCTGAAAACCTAGCTACTAAAGTTATTTTTCCATTCTTTACTAGGCTTTGATGACATCTTTTTTCCATGGTCCTTTCACTTTGCTTTGATGATGTTTAACTGACATGTTTAGTAAGGAAGAGTTGAGCAAATAGAAACTTGACAACATTTTGTGTCTGTGTGAGTGTATGAGAGAGAGAGAGAGAGAGAAGCTGATCTAAGAGGTCTGCAAATAAATTTCCTAAATCTTTGCTTATTGGCTTACAACAAATCCACTAGTGACTTCTATGATGTCTTCTTTAACAACAAAATCTTGTAGGTACCAAAATATGAAAGAAATATTAGAACCTAAAAATATAAATTAAGTTATAAAATGAAAAAAAAAAAAAAAAGAAACTCTCTAACTTGAGGTAAACAAATAACCATTAAAAATATCTTGCAAATAACTTAAGATATTGTTTGTGTCCTTTGTACTTAAATCTTCTCCAGAAGTCACATTCATTTATGTACTATTTCTTCAAACCCTAAAAAGACTACTGATTAAAATTGACCTAATTATTTTTATTTGTCATAACTCAAAAGCATGACATACCAACACCAACAATAAAATTCAATTACACAATTATATGATCCAAGAACTTTAGAAACAAAATACCCATAAATTATACTGCTGTTAGCATACTCATAGAGACGGCCACGGCTCGAAAACACGATAAGAGCAACCTCAGCATCACAAAGTACAGACAACTCATAGGCCTTTTTGAGCAACCCGTTTCGACGCTTACAGAAAGTCACTTGTCGGTTCGTTGTGTTCTCGATCCGCTTGATTTCGATCTTTCCCTTCCCAATCTTTCTCTGTGGAGACATGTCACCCGAGTCATCGTTCTGAATCGACATGGATCGATCGATACAGCTGAAATCACACTCAGTAGCCTCAGAATTTTCCATTAATCCTGAAGTAAAAATTATATACCTCTAGAAATTAGGGAAGAAACTAAACTTGTTTCACAAAAGAAATAATGGGTTGGTTGAGGGATGAATCTTTATGTATAATTAATGAGAGAAACTAATCAAGTTACAAAATTTCTTTCTTTTTTGCTTTTTTAAGTCTTTCTTCAAAACTAAGCAGGAAAGATGCAAAAAATGGAAGAGAATTGGGTAGAAGATGATTGTTTATAAAGTGGACAATGACTCTTAGTCCATGATTTTAACAAACTTTTTTAAAACACTTGTTGTTCGAAATACCTAATATTTTGTTCATATTGTTGATTATCAACCTCAAAAGTTAAGAGAGAGAGAGAGAGAGAGAGAGAGAGAGAGAGAGAGTTTTGAACCTTAAGTGCTCTATGATGGGTGAATGAGATTTGTTCAAATGTACACACTATAGTGTCTTATAATTTGTAATAAGCAACAGGCTGTGAGTTACGTACAGAAGGACCCCTTTTCAACTATTGGAAATGGTGTCCTTATTTTTGCTTCTTAGCCAAACTTGTTGGTATTAAATAAGTTCATGTGATGTACTAGGTTATCTTGATCCAAATACCTTGAGCTTGCATACCTAAATGTTTATTTATAACTTCTCATAATAGCATGTTTTCTTTTCTTTTTCTACTTTAACTAATCATACTTAGCTGTTTTAAAATTAATACAAAGAGACGTATCTTTAAAATGTTGATATCAAAGCTATAATATTTCTCACACACACACAGATTATAGATCAAACTCAAGGCTTTTGTTTATTGCTTTTGTGAATAATAAACTTGAACTACTGCATGCTATTATATAGACATGCTTACAACGTAAACTAACAAACTTAGCTAAAGACAGGACTTAGCTACTTATTCAATTCAAATACAAACGTAAACAAAAGACTCTAACAGCCTTGAATTATTCTTGATCCAGCTGACATGGCACGAAACTTTAGCATGAGACTTTCACACGTGCATGTGACTAGGCAAGTATTGAATCACTTCTCAATACCCCCCTTGATTCAAACTCCTGCACTCCTAGCATATAACGAAAAAATACAAACTTTTCTTTCACCAAAGCTTTGGTTAAACCATCTGCAACCTGCTCATCAGTAGTACAGAACTTTAAGCACACCTTGTCCTTATTCACCATGTCTCTAATAAAATGATACTTTAACTCGATGTGTTTTGCCTTGCTGTGTTCAACCGGATTCTTAGCTAGGTTAATGGCTGATTGACTGTCACACCAAATGGTGATAGGTTCATCATTGATCACTCCCAAATCAGTTAGCATCCTGCTCAACCATGTACTTTGACATGCAGCATTGGTAGCAGAAATGTATTCTGCTTCGGTACTAGACAAAGCCACAGTGCTTTGTTTCTTAGAACACCAGGACACAGCACCATTACCAATAGAGAATACATAGCTGCTTACACTTTTCCTATCATCCAGACAGGCCCCCCAGTCACTATCCGAATATCCTTCTAGCTTTATTTGATCACCCCTTCTATACCAAATACCAAAGTGTTGAGTGGCAGCAACATACCTCAACACTCTTCTTGCTGCACCTGCATGAGTCTTTGAAGGGCTTTGCATAAACCTGGAAAGAACTCCCACTGAGTAAGCCAAATCAGGCCTAGTATGTGTTAAGTAGATAAGACTACCCACTAGACTTCTGTACTTAGTTTCTTCAACCTTATCTTCACCATCTTCTACTTGATATTTCTCATAAGGACACATTGGAATATCCTCCAGTTTGCATTCCAACATACCAAATTTTGACAGTAAACCTTTAGCATACTTATTCTGAGACAAAAATACCCCTTCACTGGTTTGCTTAACTTCCAAACCAAGAAAATACTGCAGCAAGCCTAAATCTGTCATTTCAAACACTGACTGCATACCCTTCTTGAATTCACCTATTAGCCCTTCACTAGAACTTGCACATATAATATCATCCACATAGAGACAAACATAGATAATATTAGATGCACAGTTCTTGACATACAGTGTGGGCTCATTAGGACTTTTATTATAACCATTTTGAGCAAAATAACCATCAATCTTAGCATACCAGGATCTGGGGGCCTGCTTCAATCCATACAAGGCTTTATATAGTCTATACACCTTTCCTTCTTCACCTTTCACTTGAAAACCTTCAGGCTGCTCAACATAAATCTCCTCTTCCAAATCTCCATTCAAAAAAGCTGATTTTACATCCAGTTGATGCAATAACCAACCTTTTAAAGCTGCTACAGCAATGATCAGTCTAATAGTTTCAAACCTTGCTACAGGAGCAAAGGTCTCTTCATAGTCAATACCATACTTCTGAGAGTACCCTTTAGCCACTAGCCTTGCCTTGTGCTTAATCAGTTCCCCATTAGGACCCAACTTGGTTTTAAACAGCCATTTCAAACCAACAACATTCTTCCCTTTTGGTAGAGGAACAAGTTGCCAAGTTTGATTCTTGTTGATCACATCAATCTCTTCTTGCATTGCCACTTGCCATTCCTTTTTCTTGACAGCTTCACTATAACAAACAGGATCAGAAACATTTAAGGCAAATTGACAGCTTAAGTGTTCTGATGTTACTTCTTGAGTGTTTGCATACAGGTCAGCAACTGATCTGACCCTTAAAGGAACAGATGAACTTGAACTTGAACCTCCACTGTTGTGAATTGAAGCACCTTGTGGGGAGTTTAGACCTCCCTCATTCTGATGAGTAGTCACAGCAGGTGATGTTGGAGCCTCCACATTGTTTGAGGTTCCATCATCATTGCTTTCATTTGCTAAACTGGTCTCACTGAACTCTTCAGGAAAAGGATCAGCATACATCCTGTCATACACCTGCTTGTTTGACTTGTGAATGTCTTCCCATTTCCATGCTTCATCTTCAAGAACAGTTGTATCACCATATCTTCTAGTTTCAAATTTCTTTGACACTGGATTGAATAATCTAAAGCCAGTCCCATTGGTTGAATAACCAATGAGAATCATCTTGTGAGACCTGTCATCAAGTTTTCTTGTTCCAACAAATATGTGCCCATAGGCAACACAACCAAAGACTTTCAAATTAGTAACATCAGGTTTAGAGCCATACCATACCTGATAAGGAGTCTTGTCAAGAATAGCAGATGTGGGGGCTCTATTAATAACATAAATTGAGGTTGCCACAGCTTCTGCCCAGAGATAATTTGGCAATCTTCTTTCTTTAAGCATACTCCTTGCCATCCCCATAATGGTTCGATTCTTTCTCTCCACAACACCATTGTGTTGTGGAGTATAGGGTTCAGTGATCTCCCTATGAATGCCATGCTCTTCACAAAATGTATTAAATTCTCTTGCACAAAACTCACCCCCACCATCAGTTCTTAACACCTTAATTAAACATTCACTTTGTTTTTCAACTAAGGCTTTAAAAACTTTAAATCTGCCAAAGGCTTCTGACTTCTTGTTTAAAAAATATACCCAACACATCCTGGATACATCATCTATAAGCAGAAAGTAATAAAGACTGTGACCAAGGCTAGGTACCTGCATTGGTCCACAGAGATCAGCATGAACAAGTTCTAGTTTCTTGGTTGCTCTCCAGGAAGTTGACTTGAAGGGCAGCCTAATCTGCTTTCCCAAAATACACCTTTCACATGTGCTGGAACCCTTGCTCTTTGGCATACCTTCCACCATATTCTTGTCACTCAGCTTCTTTAAATTGTCCCAGTTAAGATGGCCATATCTCTTGTGCCACAACTGTAAGGCAGTTGTCTTGCCAGGAGTGCTTGAGTCTGCCTTACTTGCATCAACTACAAACATATTATTATTAGCTATGAGAATTTTCATCAGTTCTGTACCTTGGCTCTTGATTGTGCATGAACTCCCTTCAAAGTATAGAGAGTAACCCTTTCTCATTAGCTGACCAACACTCAAGAGATTATACTCCAATGAGGGAGCATAATATACATCATTTAAGAGTTTGTAAGTACTTGGTCCTGTACTAATCTGTACAGTGCCTTTGCCTTCAACTTCCAAAGTCTTCTTGTTTCCCAATTGTACTCCCATTTTGAATGACTCATCTAATTCAACAAAGCTTGACCTGGATCCTGTCATGTGATTAGAACACCCAGAATCTAAGAACCATAGATTATTACCTTTCTGGGCTGCATGAGAGTTAATCATGAATGAAACAGGAGCCTCATAATAATCAACAAGGGCCATAAACAAGTGTTGTTCTTCCTGGTTCTCTCCTTCTTCAATAGGTTCAGCAGCCACATTGACTTGAGCTTCTTCATTGTACCAGCAGTCTTTGGACATGTGACCAAACTTTTTACATGTATAGCATTGGGGTACCCTTCTTTCAAATGATCTACCTTTCCCACGACCTCTATAGGATCCACGTCCTCTTGCTCTTGCATTGGTTGGTCGATTGCTTTCTTGGATGACTTGTAATGCATGCTCCTCATGCTTCTCCATCTTTTCAGTAGATCTGCTGTTAAGTCTTTCTTCTTGTGATTGCAAGGAGCCCATCAGCTTGACTGGTGTGAGTTGAGATAAGTCAAAGGAAACTTCAATTGAAGGCACTATGTAATCAAACTTAGGAGTCAGACTGCGAAGGATCTTCTCCACCACAGATTTATCAGACACTTCTTCTCCATAGGCCCTTTTTTGACTTACCACACTCATCACCCTTGAGAAGTATTCACCCACAGATTCACCTTCTCTCATAACCAAATTTTCAAATTCTCTACGTAGCCCTTGCAGCTTAACAGCTTTCACTTGAGTATCTCCTTCATACTCCATTCTTAAGGTATCCCAGCTCTCCTTTGATGATTCAGCAGCAGCAATTCTGGAAAATAATTGATCATGCACAGCTTGTTGTATAATAGCCATGGCATAGGCATCTTTCCTCTTCATATTCCTGAGTTTGGTGAGATCAGTTTCTTCTTCATTTACTCCTTGTTCTACCAGATCCCAGAGATCTCTAGACTTACGTATGGTTTTGACACGAATGCTCCAATACTCATACCCTTCACCTTTGAAAACAGGTATCGGAGTATTAGTATTGGTAAGAACATTGAGTTGATCAGCCATAGGGGTTAGAACAGAAAGATAAAGATTGTTTAGAGCACACTCGTGGCTCTGATACCACTGTTGATATCAAAGCTATAATATTTCTCACACACACACAGATTATAGATGAAACTCAAGGCTTTTGTTTATTGCTTTTGTGAATAATAAACTTGAACTACTGCATGCTATTATATAGACATGCTTACAACGTAAACTAACAAACTTAGCTAAAGACCAGGACTTAGCTACTTATTCAATTCAAATACAAACGTAAACAAAAGACTCTAACTGCCTTGAATTATTCTTGATCCAGCTGACATGGCACGAAACTTTAGCATGAGACTTTCACACGTGCATGTGACTAGGCAAGTATTAAATCACTTCTCAATATAAAAAGCACGGGACATAATATTTTTGAAATGTTAAGGTACTTACTAGACACTATAAATAAAAGAAGCATGAAATTCATTCTAGGTTGAGATGACTGTGAAGATTTTATTGGTGACGTTGCTTTTTATAAATACAGTGTAGTTTAAAAGAAAGTAGTGTAACCTACCGAATCTCCGATTACACTATTTTAAATAAAAAAAACTGACTTAATTCTAAAAATTACATTGGGTTAATCTTGATGGCCAGGTCAAAGTCGGGTACATTACTGGATACGGGTCGATGCTATAAATTCGGGTCAGCAGCATATATTGGGCCTAAATGGGTTTCTAATCAACCAATGGGCTAATGATGAAGTGGTCTATAAGTGCTGACCGAGATTGTTGGAGGTGGAGTTAGAGAAGAAATTAATGAAAGTTGGGAGCTTGAGTTTACAAGAAAAGTGGGCGATAGAGGCGACTTTTGTCGTCGTTATTGGGTCTCCCTTAAAGGTTAGTCGTAATTGCTCATTTTTCGTTGCTATTGAAAGTCGCATCTAATGATGTTCGTCGCTAATACTAACAGAGCAATAGAGGCGACTTTTTTTTTTGTGCCTATTTTTCCAACTTTTTTTTTCTTGTTTCAAACCCGTTAAAAACCTGCTATTTTTTTTGTTACGGCAAGCCATAATAACATATATCACGTAATTAAACATATATAATATTACAATGATGATCCTAGTTCTCAAACACAAATCATTTACGAACCAACATAACATTAGTTATCATGAGCTAGTTATCATGCGCGTGTTTGGTTCCTCTTTGTTGTTGACGTCACCCAGCTGAAGTCATCCAGCGCATGAGCTAGTTATCATGCGTGTGTTTGGTTCCGCAGATGTCTGAAGATTTGCACTTGGTCTGAGGATTCTTTCCACGGATTAGATTACCGTGGAGTCTTTGTAGGAGACATATTTTGTGGGATAGGGACGTTCTCTGCGCCAGGATTAGGTACCCTATCCTTTCAAGTCCCCCAGTCTAGTGCTTCTCCTCTTTGTTGGTGACGTCACCCAGCTGAAATCATCCAACGCATGAGCTAGTTATCATGCGCGTGTTTGGTTCCGCGGATGTCCGAAGTTTTGCACTTGGTCTGAGGATTATTAGATTACTGCGAAGTCTTTGTAGGAGACGTATTTTGTGGGATAGGGACGTTATCCGTGCCAGAATTAGGTACCCTATCCCTTCAGCCAACTAAACACCGCTCAACATCCGAAAAGCCGACTCTACCGATCATGACATTCCCAACTCAAGGTTCGAATAATATTAACTACTCATTTTTTTTTGTGAGTCATTAACTTGTATTCTTTTCGAATCCAAAAAAATGGCATTTAAAAAACAAGATAAGTAGTGCCCTCTATATTCTGTGTGTGGTATGGAGAAGGGCATCTAAATAATGTCAAACAAAGTTCCCCACAATCACATGTACTCAAAGACAATTCTGCAAACCAAAACTATTTCACATTTTCACTAATGAAGATAAACAAGTGCATAACATTGTAGCAACGTCACAACAATTTTGGTTATGGAACACATTTGAAAGCACCACCATGCCCCCGTTTACTTAAATGTATACAAATGAATGAAATCAGCCAAGTGTACATATTGATAGTCCTTGTAAACGAACTTAACGTTCATGAACTGTTTGTGAACTTGTTCGGCGGGGGGAGTTCGTTTTGTTCGTTTATTTAATAAACGAACACATGAACAAAAACTTTTACTCATTTAATTAAATAAACAAACATGAACACACATTATGTCCGTGAACGTCCTTTTATGTTCGTTTATGTTTGTTCATTTGTGTTCGTTTAAATTTTAATAAATACATAAGTAATTATACTTATATAAGTATAAAATTAAAAAGGGGTTTTTAACCACTTATACAAATATAACTAATTTGTAATTGAGCTTTCGAGTAATAAAAATGGGGTTTTCTATACAAGTTGTCGTAATTAATCACTAATTTAATTATATATAAAACTACTTTATGTTCGTCTTTATGAGTTTATTTTTGATGAATTATGTTCATTTGTGTTTGTTCACTTTTGGTTATTTGTGTTGTTTCTTGTTTGTTAAATTATGTTCGTTTAAGTTTATTTATTTATGTTCGTGAACTATTAATTTAGGTTTAAACGAATGAACATAAACGAACACAAACATGTTCATTTTCTTAACGAACAAACATGAACAAGAAAATACATTTGATTATATTTTCGTGTTCGGTTCGTTTACAGGTCTAGATATTGATTAACATGCTTTGTAGTTGTAGAGCTAGTAGAAATATTTGATAACAAACATATCACTAACTAATAACAAGAATTAACGACCTCCTAGTACACACTTTAAAAGGAAAGAGAATAACTATATCATAAAAGAAAAAGAAAAAAAAAACCATTAATGAAATCTAGGTATGAGCCGATAATTATATAGGGTATGTTTGGCAATGAGCTTTTAAGAGCTTTTAGGAGCTTCAAGCTTTTAAGAAAAAGCTCTTACTCAATAAAAAGCCTTGTTTGGTTGAAGGAGCTGGAAGCTTTTAGGTTAGAGAAAAAGCTCTAAAGTGAAAAGCTACTAGTACTAGCGTTTAAGAAAAAGCTCCTACTAGCTACAAGCTTTCAATGAGTAAATGACACAAATACCCATTCTATTTTAAAAATAAAATAAAAACCTTCTTTACAAGTTTTTAATTATGCCCATTTTGGTCATTTTATACATTTTATTAAAAGCTCCAGCTACTCTGCCAAACACCAAAATATATTTAAAAAGCTTGCAGCTATCAGGTTCCAGCTAACAGCTTGCAGCTACCAGCTACCAGCTACTAGCCACCAGCTAGTTTTGCCAAACATACCCATAGTGTGGAATCATATGAACGCCGTCTTGGTGATGTCAATTGTCAAATACGTCTAGAAATGGGACCCATATGTTACCAAATATGTCGAGTTTACTTGTGTTTTATCTTACTAGTTTAGATGAATAAAAGGAATAAGTGTACACGATAACAATTTATTGATTAAACTAAATGATGGACACAAATATATCCCTCATTTTTTGACCTTATACCGAAAACATCTCATTTCAACCCACCTTATTTTGATCCATTAACCGACCTTGATCATGAGATGAAGTTGACTTTACACATCTTAAAACCTATATATGCCAACTACTTGCAGATCATTCTATCACCAAATGAACACAAGAATCATATCCTGTTACAATAGTTAAGTGTATATTGTCGTTATTTGCTCAATAAAGTAAACATGTAGCATAGTCACATTGTGCATACCACTACTTAAATATTCAGATATGTGACTTGATGTTACATGAGACAAGGATATTTTGTACGAGAGAAAGTAATCATACCATCACCACTTCCCAATTATATTAATGCATGGATCGAATCCGCCATCCATCCCTAACTAAAAAGAGGTATAAATAAGTAATAAGGGTGCTCAAACTAATAAGCAATCCAACCTTTGTTCATACATAGCAAAACTACAAAAGGCCCATCTTACATATAAAGATGACCACAGTGGCAAGTTTGTTATCCGAGAATCCAATTGTGATATTTAGCAAAACGACATGTTGTATAAGCCACTCAATCGTAGAACTCATAAGAAAATTCGGGGCTAACCCTATGATTTATGAGCTTGATGTGCTTCCTAATGGGAATAGGATAGAGAGAGAGTTGATGGAGCTTGGATGCAACCCTAGTGTGCCTGCAGTGTTCATAGGGAAGAAGCTTATTGGCGGTGCTAATGAGCTGATCAGCCTTAATTTGGAAAGCAAGCTTAGACCACTACTCATCAATGCTAATGCTATATGGATGTAGTTTGTATTGAAAGAAAGTTTAGTAAGATAATAACTCTCCAGGTTTAACACATCTACTTCTAAAGTCTTTTGTAATCTCTAGTATTACTTAGGGTCTTATTTATTTGACAATAATATCAAGTATTGTAAGGTTTACATGCCTAGGGCATATACTTGGTAATGTAGCCTACTTTTGTTAACAAGTTCAGAGGGGGAGGGATTTCTAATGTTGTGTATTTGTAACTTTAAATTGATGGATAAATTATAAATGTGGAAAAACAAGAGATTAGCTAAAAAGACATGTCAAATGGATGTCATGGGTCAAAAGTGTGGTGTATCATAATAATCCATAGAGGCTTTGGTACCAATTATTGTAAACCAATCACGAAAATTAGTTAAACTGGAATTGAAATGAAAGAAATAGTTAGAAACGATTTCCTTATTGAAATGAAAAATACCATGGAACTGAAAATCTTGTAAAAGCCTTTTCTTCAACCTCTATAATCCCATAAATGTTTGTAAAAGGAAAACTAAAGATAGAAGGGAATTGACAATTTAGCCCATACACTATTAGAGTTAGGCTAATACAGTCCCTCTCGGCACCAATAGGGTTACAGGAGCGAATCATTAGAAGGGCCGGAGGGTGCCCGCCCCCACCTTTTTTTGGCTCAGTATTGTAAACTTCTCCGTTTTCGTCCGAAATGTTGTATTTATTAAGTACGGACCCCCCCCCCCCCCTAATTTGGAAAAAAAAAAGTTCAAGCTCTTGTACTTGAAACTCAACATCTAAAAGTTCAAGCTCCACCAATAGACGCCGAACATTTCATTGCCATCAAATACTTGGTACCGTTTTGAGTTGTGTAATACATTCCAACACCATACAAAAAGAGAACACACAAAGTAATTAACACATGGCATATATATAACCCCATGTACTTCAAACTCAATAATAAAAGTAAAATCGAAAAATCATTCACGGAAACTTCGGTCCTTCCAGCATTTTCATATCCACATGCTCTATGTCGATAGCGAAACCCTTCCCAGTGTGCATCCAGTAATCCGCTACTCGCGCATTCCCAGGCTTAGACACCGGAATATTGGCCCTTAGTTTCCTAAGCTCCTCAGTTGATATCTTAAACTTGTTATCCCTCACATGCACCAGCTCCGGCTTTATAACGCCCATGTTTACGACTTGTGGTGACATCATTAGAGCCGGCGCACCAAGCGGAAGCCTGTCGCCTGCACCGCACCCACAATAACAATGTTGCAAGATTAAATTAAGTACCACAATAACAAAATGCCCATGACATGTTTATCATATTAGAAAAGCATAGGTATAGAAGATCTTTACACGAGAACCAAAACAGTTAATGAAAAATTAGTATCAACAACAGACATCTACCTCTATCCACTTGCCAAGTGCACCAAAACTTTCCATAAGTATGTGCAATATTTTCAAGCTCAGGCCTTTGAATCATCTCTGGAACACCAGGATTCACCCACATTCCTGATGTCACCTAGAAAATGTAACAATTCAGATAATGAATACATGTTTGTCGTTTCATTCTAAGGTGTGCAAAACCAGGGGCGTCTTAAAAGGTGTGCAAGGTGGCTGGCTGTACATAGGCATCTTCTAGACGAGACCCAAAATTTATTTTTCTTGTTTGGGTACCATATACTGTTTTCACATATATAAACAAGTATAAAGTTAGTAGCAATCTCATGTACCAAAGGGAGCCCAAAAAGTTACTCCCTCCGTCCCATTTTAAATGCCCATTTTCTTATTTTTTGTTGTCCCAAATTAAATGTTCATTTATAAGCAATTTTCAGTTTTGCTCATAAAAGACAAAGGACAATAAAAATTTTGAAATAATAACTTGAGAATATACAATCAAAGATTTTTCTTAATCTGTGTTTTTATGGACCCATGAGATAACGGAGGGAGTATGAGTTTCTATTTAAAGGGCCCATTCAATACTTGTCACACAAAGCCTCACATTTTCAGGGACGTCCCTTAGCGGAACCAAGGAAGGGCAATATGGTCCGGTCCGTTGATCCGGTACCCGGATTTTGTTAATTGAATTCTTATATATAAAGTGTTTTCTTTAACCAAAAACTGAGATGGACCCCTAGTTATAAGAAAAAGTTTTGGGACTATAATAGGATTCGAAATTATAATATATAAATATATAATAACATTATAGACTAGTCTTGATCTTCTTTGGATAATCTTTAAAGTACAACAAAAACAAAAAGAAAAAGAAAAAGAAAAAGAAAACCTCATGATCATGTGAATGCCACAGCTTCTGTTCTTCTTGTGGCAAAGTATCAAAGATCCTATCAGATACAATGTATTCCACACCTACACAATTGTCACACTTTAATTGCTCACATTTCCTTTATCTAAACGAAGTTAAATCAAATCCCATGTATCTTATCCCATGTTAAATCATGTAGTGTTTAAAAACTTTCCCCTTTCAATATAAAAGGAAACATTTTTAAACAATACAAAATAAATTATTTTACAAAATTAATTTAAAACGATTATACTAAATTTATAAATATTCCTGACAAATGAAAATAAAGTTAAATGACAAAATACGGGTGTTGACCCCCTAAACGTAATTTATTGAATTTTTATATATAAAATTTAAGTTCCTTTTATAAAATGAACATGAGTTGGATCTTTTTTTTATAGTAGACAAAGGAATCTTAAGGGTGTTCTTAGTTTCAAATCTAGACAATGGTATATAATTTAAGATTATTGATGTAAAGGGTTAATATTAACCGTTAGAAAAAATCCAAAAAAAAAAACTAATAAATAAAGCAATCGCGTGAGATAACCACGAGTAAAAGGTTCTAGTTCCATCACAATATACACATCTATCATATTTTGAAACGAAGCATATATTACCCTATATATATTAAAACACAACATGTTAGGCAATAGTAACGTTATTTTGTTTTTTCTTTTTCGTCTTTGGACGTACCATCTAATATATATTATATTATTACCTATAAGATTAGCGGAGGGTTCGTTCGAGTCATAAACCGCAGACTGGAGGAAATCTTGATTAACACGAGTAATATAATGATGAGTTTCGATCTGGCGACTCATGTCATGACCGTAAACAGCGAAAGTGCAAACATGTTGGCTCATTTGTTTGATGGGTTTCAACGTTTGTAACATCTGAGCACTTTTGTCGATTATTTGATGCCCCATCGTCATGGGTTTTCCCGGAGGGACCGAACGGTCGCCCACCGGCATCGGATCGGGAGTTTTATCACTCGAAGCCATTGAAGATTTGAAGCTAACTATGTTTTTTTTGTTCTTCGTATGATTTGGTGTGTTTTTTAGTCGGTTATTATGTGGTTATGTTTGATGTTGTGACGGGTTGATAGGATGACATATGTCGTGATGACTTTGTCAACGTGCATGTTTTGCCACTACGTGTAGGTATATCAATTATTCTTTCCGACAAAAAACAAAGTAGAAAATAGTAATCTTATTCGTAGGACTTGTTCCAAATGAAAGTCACCTCCGATAAATGATTAAGTTAATTAGTAAAGTTCAAAACTAACTATTGATACAAGTTTGTACATACGTTCCGAACACACTGTCTTTTTTTTTTTTTTCACGTGTTTCGTGTATTAATTAAGGCCATCAACAATGCCCTGACGGCGTCAAGGTCCTCCTACGAACCTAGGGGTGTGAATTTCTAACACGACCTGAAAACTCAACACGAAATTTGTCGGTTTGGTTCTAGTCTACATGGGTTCAGGTCAGATTCAGGTTGAATCTACGAACCCGTTTATTTAAATGGGTCGGATCAGGTCAACCCAATCGGGTTGGAGGGGTTGTCCCATTTATATTATATTTTATTTTTTTTTATAACATGTTTTATATCATAAATTAAATTTGGTTAAGTACTTTATGGCATATACTTATAACTTAAAAGAGAAATCGACACAAGATTATATAACTAAAATGTATCTATTGTGTTTTATGTTATTAAAATTTTAAAATTTGCAAAAAAAAAAAACAAAAAAAAACATTGGAAAATAGAAAATTTACGGATTGAACGGTCGTGTTCGGGCTCATATGTATGACACAATTTTCGGATTCTGGTTCGGGTTTGACCCGCCAACCCGCGGAAGCAAACCATTTAGCACCTCTATACGAACGTAATGACGAGCGTGAAAGGGCTCCAATCGTGGATCTCATTTCAGAGCCTACCTTAAAAGCATACTGGTTACAACGACAAGTTACCATTATTAATGTGACGAGCCAAACTTAAAATTCAGACGTCGAGTTAACAGGCATGTGAGCATCAGAAAACCAACGCCAGTAAAAAATAACCATATATACGACTTTGTACTTGTGATTCTCAAATGTTATAATGGTACAAACGACAATGTTCATTTACGAAAAAATAAGTACATAAGTTGTTGCTGGTTAACTAGCCAACTAAACAACTAACAAATAAATTACAACACACTCACACCATCACATTAACTTAAAACTTACATGTAAAAAGAATTATACAACTCTAGTGCATAAAAACAAAATAAATGAAAATCACAAACTTAGGAAACCCAAACACTGTTAGAGATCTTTCATTTCACACATTATAAATCCACCATCATTTGATGTGCTATTCATACTCATCCTCAGCATCAACGCTTTGAGGTCTATACTTATAGTTTGATGCAACAAACAGATAAATTATGAAATTGACCAAACTTAATATAGCAAGTAGCCAGTAAAAGTTTTCCAAATGATTCCTATTTATGTTGTTTCCAGCCAACCATCCTTCGCTTTTCGCACCCCCTTTTGTCGCATGGTTAACTATTTTCACCATGACACTACTCATGAAATACCCGATTGCCATTGAGCTCCAAAGAAAGCAAGAAGAAATAGATTTGACTGATTTTGGTGCTTGAGAGTAGAAAAACTCAAGTAGTCCAACGTAAGTGAACATATCAGCTATACCAAATACAAAAAATTGGAAGGATAACCAGAAGACACTGATGGGCAATGGTTGAAGAATAGGGACCGCATCTAGCATGTTATGTTGTTTTGCGACGTTTTTTCGCTTTACTTCCAAAATACCAGCAATTGCCATAGATATTGATGAGAGAATAAGCCCTACTCCTACTCTTTGCAAGTAAGTAATGCCAGTAGGGATGCCAGTAAATTTACGAAACAATGGTACACAAATTTGGTCATAAATTGGAACTAGAATGAGGAGGAATATTATAGGAATGATTGGGAGAGATGCGGGTGGCATATTGAAAGATTTTGTGAGCTTAATATCCATGGTTACTCCTTGTTGAATTGAAAATGTTTGTAGTTGGGCTAAGCAAAGTGTCATAATAACAGTACATAAGAAAACTGGAACCATTGCTAGTAAGATTTTCGCATTTTCGACTTGTGTAACTGTACAAAGTTTCCAGGGACTTGGAGATTGATTGGCGTTCTCAAATCGGATTGCTGCTTTGTCTAGCCACCTAATAATAAGAACCGTTAGTTTTTTTAGTATATTCAAAACATCAAATCGTTGGCACAAATCGGATTGCTGCTTTGTCTAGCCACCTAATTTATACGACTTGAACCTGTGACCTCCATGTCACATGGCAGCAACCTTACCGTTGCTAAAAGGTTCGCCCTTTTATTTAGCACATTTAGGGATGGCAATGGGTCGGGTTTGGGACGGGTTTAGGTAATCCCAACCCCATACCCGATTAGGTATGCTTGTCCCAAACCCGGCCCAAAACCCGTCGGGTTTGTGTCGGGTAATTACCTATCGGGTATCGGGTATACCCGCGGGTTTCGGGTAAACCCATTAATTTTTAAAACTTACTCATTGAGTATATCCGACCAAAAACCCGACTGGCATCTATTAGGTAACTATTAAACAATTACATTTACCATTATTAAATATATATGTAAATGATTACAATGTATAAATATAAAATACTTGAATCATATAAAAACAATCAAAGACATAGATAACAAATAGTATACACTAACTTTTTGGTAATTTTAGCACAAGAAGATAATGTAGATGGGCAATTAGATATATTATGCATACATATTTAAAAAGATATATTAGAAATTATATTGGGTATCTAATCGGGTAAACGGGTATACTTTATCGGGTAATCGGGTCGGATAAACGGGTATATCATCAAATCCCAAACCCGTCCCAAACCCGTGAAAAAAATAAAAACTAATCCCATACCCGGACCCATACCCGATTACCCGACCCCAAACCCGTCCCAAATGTGTCGGGTTTCGGGTTTACCCATCGGGTTCAGGTTTGATTGTCATCCCTAAGCACATTAAACAAATGTAAATGAATTGAAATGTTATGCAAAAGTTAACCTGTAAACATCTCTATGTGGTAAGAATTCTTGATGAAGTGCTGCTTCTTTGTCCATAGGGATCTCATGTAGTTCAGTAGGGTCCTCAGGAAGTTGAAGCTTTCGATTTCTAATTGCTGCAACGAAAACCTGAAAGTAAAACATGTTTAGGGTAATCCATAACCAATGCTTAAATATATTAAAGGCCTTTATAGGTTATACTTAATTGATACTTCGGTTTTGTCAAAAAAATATTTAGAAAATATTCCCCCGACAGATTTTTCGACGTATCTAGCTTTGTTGCAAATGGTCATTTCCCAATGCTTTTTCTCGATGAATTTTGTTGTTGGTGTAGGAAATGACCCAGCCAGTTTTCTACTAGTAACAAGTATTAAGATCTTCTAAACATTCGAATGTTTACCTGTATAATTTCAGTAATGACACTGCTTCCTCGCACAATATATATCCGATACCATGGTAATCCACAAATACAGATGATCGCGCCCAAGAACATAGCTATCAACGAAAGCCCAAATCCCCAATCAAATCCCTTGTTGTCTTGTACCCACACAAAGAAGGTAAAGCTAATTGTGCCCCCTGCTGCAACGCCTACTAGCAACCAGTTAAAGTAACTAGACATTTGTGTAGCCTCTTTTGGGTCTTTCTCATCAAATTGATCTGCTCCATGTGATGGCAATGCTGCTTTTACGCCGGCAGTGCCAACAGCCAACAGGTAGATCGAAACGAATAGGAGGGCAGCCTTTCCACCACTTGCTTTCTCACAGTTTGATGTTGCCAAAAAGATATTACAAATAGCTGGTTTAAGGCTTGGGTAATGAGCTTGTAGTGTGAGCAGTGAAAACCCCTAGAGTAATAAATCATCAATCAAAGCAAGATATTAACTAGATTTGTTAACACTTAACACACATAATCACACAGATTCATTCTTTTAATGGATATGGTAATTAATATTAATACTCACCATGCATTCTACAAACACTGCAATAAGAAGAGTTCTAAATCGGCCAATATAGGCATCAGCAAGACAAGCCATAACAATGGAAATGATGTAACCCGCGCCCATAAAGTTTGTTACGAGGTTCGCTGCTTCAGATACGTTGTAATGCATTACTTGAGTAAAATATGTCACAAAGTTCCCTGACAGTGCCATGTTTGCCATATTTTCGAATGCAAATGTAGCTGCAAAACAAAAAAAAAACAGACATAATGTTAATTAAATTAATTTCTTAAAATCATGTGAATTGCCTATATTATACAGGGTGAGGTTCCTGTACAAAGGCAATATTTCGTGAGAAGTGTGGGAATGATTAAAAATTGATATGTAGGCATCATTTTTTGAACTTAGTCATGTTGTTTTGGATTTTTTTTCCTAGAAAAATACCAAACATAACAATTAAAAACCGAAAACAATGTATTTTAGGCTTAAAAGTTAAAACACCATGCTAAGAACATTAAGTAGTATGTTTTAAGTGTTAAGTAGTGTGTTTTAGCTGTTTTATAAATTTGATGACTCTAATACATTGGATTGTGTTTTAGATCGTTATGTTTGGTGTTTTTCAAGTTAAAACAACCTAAAACATCATTCCTAAATCCAAAACATGATGCCTACATGCTAATTCTTAATTCTTCTCACACTTCTCACGAAATATGTCCTTGGTACAGGAACCTATACCATATTATACATATTAAAGTTAGCAAATGGTGTAACATAAAATTTTTAGTAAGAGTCGTCGTCATAAGGTTCTTTTCTTTACTGATTACAACAAGAGGGGTCCGGCTCATGTTTTTGTTAAATAAAAAAAACTAGGATTTTATTTATGAAGTTCTAACAAATTCCGGTGATAGGGCTAACGAACCCTCTTGACACCATGTCTGTGAAACCAAGAAAGCTACCTAATATGAGAAGTGCAGCCCGCATGCCTCCATGCTTATTTTTTGTTGCAACTCTTCCTTTCCAGTCCACCTTACCTTGAATGAACACATCCTTTTCCTGATAATAATTACATGTAAATCATTAAAATTAGAAATGTATAAATCTAATACTAGGGAACTAAAACAATGGAAGAATATAAGAATATATGTAAGAATTACAGTGAAGTCCATGATAATTGGAGTTTGTGAGACTGCTACAAGATGAACTAGAAATTAGGCTTCACCTCATATATATAGAGAGAAATAATATGTTGTGCTACATGTACAAGAACCTAAGTGATAGGGAATAAAAGTAAACTAATTTTGTAATGTTGAAACAATCAATTATCAAAAAATTAATTGCATAGGTAATGGCCAATTAAATTAAGGTATACGTGAGCGGCCATTCTAATGGTTTAACTTTAGCTCGTTAGATATAAAATAGAAGCCTTGCATGTATATTGCGTGTGTTTGTTTAATGCTTTAGAAATTGAAAAGTAGGATGCTAATTATAAAAAATGTGTTTGTTTATAAGTTTTTATAAAACTCAAGCAACAACTTTCCACTAGAAATTCTAAACAAACGTAAAACCAATTATTTTAGTCAATATTTAAAGTAAATTTTAACCATTGCATCGGGAACTGGAATCGGTGCCAATCTTAAAGGGGTTGTTTGGTAACTTTTAATGGATAAGGATTGAACCAGTAAGACGTTTGAAACAATAAGTGCTGAACCAAAGAGGTCTGAACCATTCAGACTCAGTATAATGTTTACATATTCAGAGGCGAATGTCTGACCAATTCAGCTATTTGTTCGCGAAACAAACACTATGAATGAATTATGTATGACCATTTCAAACATCTGTCTTATTAAGAGTTGAAACAAACAACCCCTAAGTCTCTTTGACGCTTTGACTATTTCTCATTTAAACCGGTAGGAGGGGATTTCGAACTATTTTTTTTTTCTTCAAAATCTAATTTTATAGTAAAGCAACTTTTGTTTTCAAGTTTGTGTCTACACAATTTGCATTTTCTTAAATCAAGCAAATTAATTAGTAGCAAGAGAGTTTCAGGGTTTTAGACATGATTTATTGTGTAAATAAAGGGGAGACATTCACGTGGAGAAAAACCTTTTTAACAATATATTCATTTCCATTTTATCGTGCCGTTTATACTGTTTTCTAAATCGCATAGTCTAAATGTTCTAGAACAACTTTTAAATGAATACATATGATCATCAACACTAAGAATCTAATAATGATTAGCATTCCTAATGTAGTATCCTACTTGATAAATATTATTTTTTGCCGTCTGATCTATCATTTTCCCTTAATCATTTAAACAATTAAATATTGAAAGAAGATAGTTTTGCCGACTTGTAGACACTAGACAGCAACTTAGTGACTCCAAACAAGTAGACAAGAACATTCAGAGGGTATATACAGGTAGTTGGTTGATTATTGGCCTTGAGTTCTTATAATATAGGGTTCTTCACATTTGAGTAGTTATGAACACTAGTGTTAGATTTAATTTGGATGTTTATGATTCAAACGGCAGGTGGATGATTGATATTGCTTGAAAGAAACCATGGACAATCACTTAATTAATAATGTTATTTTCGAATTTATTAAAAAAAAACATAAAGCATGCATGTATGAGGGATAAAAGTATATTACTTTTGAATTGAATAAAAGACCCCATAAACCATGTATAGTTAAATTTTGTTTTCACATTAGATTTATGAATTAGTAAGTGATATGAGACTTGATAGTATGTGATGGGCAGTTGATTGTTGGTGATTTTAAAATCATCATGATGATCATTTTAGTATTTATTTATTTATTTTTTTAAAGGCGTAGATCGATTGGAACCCCACTAACTACTCCAACCCTCTTTGACGGGAGTAGCAACTCGAGTTCGAATGAGTGGGTGTACACATTGGCAGAGCCCTACTGCAACCTCTGTATGGAGGAATAAACCACCCACAACCAGGCTCGAACCCGAAACCTCAGGGCAGGAAACCCCTAAGGGACAACCTTCCCACCTCTCCACAAACCAACTCGTTTGCAGGTCATTGGCAATTTGGCATGATCATTTTAGTATAACTGGAATTACTTAAAACCAAAAAGGAAACAATAAACAAAATGTTCATACAAATTAGGGCCCTTAAAACTTCATGTGTACCCAACTAATTGATTCACTTAATTCTGGCCTTGGTTTTTTTTATCAACTACACCGTATAATATATATTTGAACGGTTAATAAATCAAACCTGAGCACTTTCGGGCACCCTTTTAAAATTTGAGTACTCAGAGAGTCATCCGAGTTGTCAAACACTAATTCCGGAGAAAACCCGGTAACCCACCGGCCCATAGACACGAAAGTGAAATTACTGATAAGACCCTTCTGGCTAAAAAAATCTAACCCAAGATTCCTCGAGTCTTCTATTATTACCCATTAATATCTCTACCACTGCACTGATATTGGCTATACTGCATAATACTAATTTAGTCCTCTCGTCATAGGTGGCAAAAAAATTAGAAAAAATATTGTCAATGTCAATTCTTTTCATTTATGAGGTACTTTATAATTTGTTGTTTTTACCCTGCCTTTTCCACAAACAAAACAAAAATAATAGTTTCAAATTATGTATCTTGCTAGATAATATTCTATGTGCCGTTAAAAATATTGAAAATACATGTGATGACATTTGTTGTTCGAAATATATTACTTGGACAACAACCACAATAATATTAAATGAACTCGTTTCAAAAATATGGAAAAGTATGACTATGGCATGTTAAATCTATGTCCTTTATGTTTTGGTTTCATTATCCAATAAACAGAAAACTGATACTGACACAATAGACTGAGTATTGTTCAGGATATTATTGTAGAACTTGATATATAAATTTGAAGATAAAGAAAATAATTTAAGGGCACAAGCGGCGCTCCACTGAAAGTGTTTTCATTTCACTGATTTCTACTAATCCTGCACTGGCACATCACTTTACTGATTTCCTTCACTGAAACATTTTTTTAAAGGCAGCACTCCACTGATTCTTTACCCAACTATCAATTATTTTCACAAATAATAATAATAATTTTCACACATAAAAATATAGTTAATAATTATTATTTTTTTTACCTTTCAAAAAATAATTATTATTTTTTTATGTAATTTAGAAAAAAAGAAAAAAAAACTTAAAAAACCACATAACAATTTACTTAAAAAACCCATAAGACTTTTATTTTGTTATTAAAGTTCTTTGGATGTTTGAATTTTGAACCATATGCATACTTTGTACATACATATGTTTGAGAAAACAATGTATACAAATATTATGATTATATTTTTTCTTGGACAGTAAATTAACTTAAATCACTTGTACGACACCTAATTAAAACTTGTACCATAAAAATATTAATAAATGACAAAAGACTCCCACACATTTGTAAACATATACATATACTTCTATATCTATCTCCTTCACAAACCCATTTCAAACCCAGTATTGTAAGAAATAAAATAAAAATAATAGCAGGCAACCTGTAACCAAAATAGAACAGAGAGAGAGGAGATTAAAGTAATAGAGAGAGGGGAATAAAAAAATAATAAAATTGTGTGAAAGTTTGTGCCACATCCGTGAACCAGCACGGTAACTGAAACTAGAATTTGATTCATGGGACCACTACCAGCATGGGTGGCGGCGGTGTTACCGTGCTGGTAGTGGGGTACCCGTGCCCAATTCTGATAACACCCCGTCCCCCTAACCTTTTAAAGTCTGTTAAAAATCCTAGCAAGAAATAGACACTTGCGTTAACATTATAAGATCAGTAGGATCTTCAAACGAATAACTTTTCCAAAATTACTTTACTATATAGGTTCGAAGAGCGTATTGGTACTTTTTTTTTGAAGGGCGAATCACTTTATATATAGATATAAAGAGCCAGCAAGGGGCTGAGAATACAAAGAAAACAACACCACACGAAACAACCGACTACAAACTACAAGCAACTTGAGACATCAAAGAGGACCCAATTCTCCGAAGTCGGAGAAGGAATGTTAGACCGGTTGCACACCCACATGAAGGAATCCTCCATGATCAGCTCCAACGTCTTCTGGATAGGAACGAACTTGCCTTCAAAAGTCTTTATGTTCCGGGCGAGCCAAATCCTCCAAACCGTTGCATAAATAACCGTGGAGACGAGCCGCTTCCACCGTTTGGACCCGGGATTGCTGCCAATATCTTTAACCAGGTCGGCAAGAGTCAATAATTGATGCCGAAAGGGGATCTTCAACCAACGACAAATCTGCCACCAAATGCCTTTAACCACGCAACAATTGACAAACACATGGTCCGAGTCTTCCGAGCCATAACCGCATCTTTCACATCTCAAATCATTAAGAGGAATACCTCTTGAGGCCAATTGAGCCTTAGCTGCTACTCGTCCCAACATGGCTCGCCATAACAGAAGGTTGCTCTTAGGAGTAGCCCACGAATCCCATCGCCACTCGGAAGACGAATCCTGCATCACCCTGGCCAATTCAAGCTCTCGCCTTATACATTTCACCGAGAATTCCATCCCGTCATCGTTAGCCCAGCCCCACACATCCCTGTCGCCGTTAATATTGCAACTGCTCAAAAGGTTAAGTAAAGACCCATATCGGGTCCACGCGGAGCTGTTGAGGGATTGCACATTCCATTTCCAGATCCAATGAAATCCATTAGCAACCTGAAGTCTGCAGGAGGCGACTGACCCATTCTTATTGGCCGCAATCTAATACAGGTTTGGAAAAAGCGAGCGTAAAGGCGAATTCAGCAACCAAGACTCCTTCCAGAACCTGATTAAAGACCCATCCCCCACCGTTACCTTCAACTTGTCTTGGATACGAATCCCCATTTTAAACCAAACCTCCTCAATACCGGCAATGTCTTTCCAAGCCCCTGTAATCGTCTTTTTGACAGGAATAATTTTACGGTTAACTTTCGTTTTGTGGATAGCCTCGATAACACGAGACCGCAACTGATTCGGATCACTTCGGAACCTCCACCACCATTTAGTAATCATCGCCACGTTGAAGTCTTCGATACTACCCAAGCCCAACCCCCATTCAATGCAATTTTAATAATTTGAAGATTTCAATAATCATATGAGCATAAATTGCATTTGAAGTGCCACAACGTATTGGTACTTCAAATGCAATTTATGTTCATATGATTATTGAAATCTTCAAATTATTAAAATTTCAAGCTTGTAATATATTAGTCTCGCTTCACAAATCACAAGTATTTCTTATATTTTATCTCTAGGGTAAAATTATTCTATACAGTGTAACAAAAATAAGAAGGTGAGAATAATACAAAAAACACAATAGATCATGAAATATGACACAATGAGCCATAAAATATAACACAATGCCGAAAAATATAACACAATGCTGGAGAAAAAAGACACAATGATATAATGTATATTCTAAAAACTACAAGCTAAAACCCCAAAAAACAAACACCTAAAAACTAACATCGTAGGGTTCGATGAGACGGTTCCAATGTCGCTTGAATGAGTTCAATCGGAATCCGTTTGATACTCTTCCTATGACTTTCTATTTTTCTTTCACTGTGTATTTGATCATAACCCTTTATCTCTATTTCTTGTATTAATCCTACGTTTTGACCGTAAATATAACTAATAAACATATGCAATAGAGTAACTATCAAAATGCCCCTGAGGTTTGGCCACATATGCCACTTTAAATAGAATAATTTTTATATCACTGGAAACCCAATGGCTACATTTTGGTGTCATTTAAACCAATTTCTTAACGGAATTAGTGAAGTCAGTTAACTTTGGGGACAAAAATGTCAATTCACGTTATACGTATTAGAGGCCTCACTTTAATCTTAACCATGCCAAGACCATATCATTAAGTATGGCTGATTAATTAGGGTCCACAATGTCAATTAGGCGATTTTACCTCCTTGATATGTAATGTCTGGAAAATCAGTAAGTTCACCCCCACAATATTGGAAATCCAATGCAGCATCAGGATTGTTACCTGATATCAAAATTTCGAAACCGTTAGCATTTTTTTTTTGGAAAATAGAGGATTGAAAGAAGAATTGACGTATAAAAACTAATTGTATTCGATGTTAGGATTGAAGGCAGAATCATTGTCTGGAACCTTCCACGATTTAAATTCGATGTAATTAACCTTCACATTCGTTAATGTTTAGGGTGGTTATTTAGGGTTTTCATAGTGGGAAGAAAGGAAGTAAGAAGCAGATGTTATTAAGAAGAGAAGGGTTAAAATGAGGGTTTTAAAACATATAATGTGAATTGACATTTTTGCCCCTGAAGTTAACTAACTTTACTAACCACGTTAGAAAAATGGTTCAAAATGACACCAAAGTGAAACAAGTGGGTTCTAGTGATAAACAAAAAACTATTCCATCTAAAGTGGCATGTGTGACCAAACCGCATGGGCCATTTTGACCGTTTACTCTATGTAATATAAATCGTTTCTTCAAGAATGGTACTACTCAATGTAAATACTATATGGAATTAACTAATAAATGATTTTGTTTAATTTTCATGAAATTAAATATATAATCACGTTAATCGGACCTATTACTAGTGATCCATTTTGACTCACTCGCATAATCCCTTGATCTACTCCAATTGTTGTAAGTTGTGTCTAGTTTGATTGAACCTGTAGACGTTTGATCGAACACATGGACCTCTTACCAGCTTTTGTTGGTTCAGTTTTCAATTTGTGTGTGTCATCCTTGTGCATAGGAACCATGCTAATCTTCTCAGTGTAGTTCCAATTTTATTGGAGTACCACTCTTTATGTTGATGAAGTTAGTGATGTTCAATGGTTATATTTGTATATTCTCAGTTAGTTCGAATCGTTGAAGTCTTAGATTGATCAATTATTTTGTGATTAATTTGCAAGGTACTAAAGAGTAAGGTTACCAGAGTCCAGACCAAATCATATTATTTAGATAATCATGTATGGAAATTTGTATGGGGTATACGAAACTAAACATTCATTAGCTACTTAAGATCAGTTTTTTAAAAGCTCGAATCAAGTTGGGCGTAAATGAATATGAGAATGAATTAAACCTCATTTTATAAACGAGCTCGCGCCCAAGTCTCATATGTTGAATTTAACTAAATTAGCATGTGAGCCTAGTCATTACTTAGACACAACTTCCATTAGCTTTGGTATGGCCTTTTATTAATTTTTGGCGACGTCAACTTGTCATCAGGTTTTTGTGGTAAGATTATTATGGTTTTCGATCTCAGATTTTTTATGACAACCGTAACATTTTTGGTCTTTTGAGTGAGGTCTATTTGTTTTTATTGTTACATTTTTTTTTTAAAATGACCATCATACTAACAAAAATAAAATGTTTAGTTTCTGGCCTAGGAACTAGGGGTTTGTTTTCAATATGATAGGGTTCGTCATTCAGAACTAGCCCTGTATTATGAAATGAAATATATAATTTTGTTAAAATATCTGCATCAAAAGAACAAAACTCTTTAGCTTAAATTCAGAAACACCATAACAAATTCAGAACTTTGATAAACTGGGAAATTTTAATGTTTGAATTAAATGGAAAGACATGACTCAATGAGAGTCCAACAACTTCTGTGGGTTCAACTTCAAACAGTTGGTGTAGAAAGAAAAGAAGATGGAGAAAAGTGTTACTCGTGGAAGGAAATAAAGAAAGGAGTGTCCAAGAAATAACTTGCCCATTGCCTAGTAGACCTTCCGCAATGCAGCCTCCTTCCCTTTGCCACGGATATCATCGATATGAAATCGATGTGGTTCCATCATGACGAGGAAGACTCAAGGAAAACATAAATTTCCATAGCAAACTAACCACACGGAAGGAAAAAGGAAGAGAATGTGAGGGTGAAGAAAGATAGCTGGTCAGTGATGGTTTTCTCTAGTGTCTAACATGGAGGAGAGAGGAAGGGTGTTTGTGGACCTCAATATAAGTGTTACCCTCCTCAGACCCTACCTTAGCTTTGCTATAGGCGGGATTAACTGAGTATGATGATGATGATGATGATGATGATTTAAATATCTGTTGTTTTTTCAAGGTAAAGGATAAAATAGACTTTTCACACGCATAAAACAAAATTTTAACATTTGTCCATCCAACAGATCAAAATAGTTATGATTGAGTAAACAACGACAAGCACATGTATAATTATCAAAAAAATATCTTAAAAACAAAATCGAAACAAGTCTACCATATCCATAATTGCAAATATCGGTGTGTTAATACAAATATGCACAAAAATACGCTAATATACATCTATCTATATGTTAAGATTTGTACAAATCAATTGACAATAATAACAATAATACAAAATTTCCAAAACTAGAAAGACAAGTTTGAACCACTCACCGATTGAGTTCATCGTGTTTGCATCAACCTTCCAAACCCTAAATACTAAAAATCAACACCGTTAATGAAAAACCAATGGGTTTGTGGTCTATTGACAAATTAAGATAAATCCTTTATAAACACTTACTTTTGGATATCTTGGGTTCAAGTCCCACATGTGACACGGTTAAAGAAATTCGTCTTTCTAAAAATGCACCATTAACAAAACCAAACATGAATATCAATACGACCGTGCATCAATCGACCGTATCTCAAACACATCATCATCAGATGTCAAAGAACAGTTCATTACAGTCTGATTCACATCAGAATTTCGCCTTTGACAGCTTGTTTGCCCTTCTTCACTCTTCATCTCACATCGAAGGTCTCTCATGGCTTTGAATCTAAGGTCTTCGGTGTTACTGCTTGCTTCGCTAACTATTTCTGGTACACCGGTTTTTCCATCGAGCATGTTTACAACTTCAGACATCGTTGGCCTCATCGATGGCGAACCATTCGCGCACAAAAGCGCAACTTTCACGACGGTCTCCGCTTCTTGTTTGTTGATTGCCGTATCCAATCTCTCATCAAAAAGCTTTTCATATTGTTTACTTGTTTGCACTCGACAAGCCTGCATGATAAGTGATTCTGGTTATAGGATTGGTTCCGTCGCTTTTGACGAAATTTATGGGCCAAACCAGTAACTACGATTTTTAGAAAGAAATCATAAGATGGATTAAAAGGGTTCGTTTTGGTGGTTTTGGTTTGCCTTTTGGTCCTGTTTTTTTAGCACAGAATCGTGTTGGTTAAATTTTTGAAAGTTCGATAAAATTGTAGGTTTAAAAAAATCTAACCTTTTATGTTTTGAGTATTAAAGGGTAGGTGGAAAATGGTTTATTGACTTATTAGCTTTTTTAATACGTCAATAAGTCATTTGGAAAAGCCACAAGTCTTAACTTTTGAAAATGACTTATTGCCTTATTAGCTTTTTTCAAGAAGTCAATAAGTTATTTTCCAATTCACCCCTAAAAGAAGATTTAATAGCACAAAATCAACTAAAATAATAAAATATATGGTAAATGGTTAAAAGTAGGTAAATGATCTATAACTATTTGATTTCTACACATGAAAAAGTTATATATTTTTATGAAAATTGTTTTTTTATGTTTCTAATATTTTTTGTCCGGTTCGGTTTTGACTATCGTATACAAATTATAAACTGTAATGGTTAAGTGGTCAAGGGTGTTAATAATGCAGTGGACAAAGGCGTAACCATCTGCCTTATCACTCAAGTAATCCATAATTTGAACATGAAAGGTCGAACCATACCCACTCTAGAAGACAAACGCATTCGTTAATCGGCACGCGACTTGTGTTGTTTTTCCCGCTAACGATTTCCAACACCACCACTCCATAGCTGTAAACATCTGCCTTATCGCTCAAGTGACCCCAAAGGGCATATTCAGGTGCCATGTATCCACTATAAATTCATCAATTAAAACTGTTAGAACATAAAACGAATCAAAGAAAGGAGTGCGGAATGTGAGTATGAAAAGTTTACACTGTTCCAGCAACTCGTGTGCTAACGTGAGTGTTATCTTCCTCGTGTAGCCTTGCCAATCCGAAATCCGAAATTTTTGGGTTAAGATCTTTATCAAGTAGCACATTTGTGGCTTTGATATCGCGGTGGACAATTTTCAGCCTTGATTCATCATGAAGGAAAGCTAAACCTCGAGCAATTCCAATACATATCTTGAACCTCGTTGGCCAATCCAGCACTAAACCACTATCATCTTGATAAGAGAAGTTAATTAGGTGTTTATAAACCGTTGAAACCAATAGAAACAGTAGTTAATTTTAAGCACAAAATTTTCATCAAAAAACAGTCCACAAAGTAAATTTAACAAAAAATAATAGGTAACAAGTTGACTTTAAAAATCAAAGAACATAAACTTGAATATGTATTTGTTGACCTCAAAAGTCAAACTTGCAAGAAGACCACTGAAGTATAAACACTCACCAAACAAAGCATTTGCAAGGCTATTATTTTCCATGTACTCATAAACAAGCAACAACTGATCTCCTTCAATGCAACATCCATGAAGTTTAACAAGATTTGGATGTTGTAAACACGAAATCAAAGCAAACTCAGTCAAGAACTCGCGGTTTCCCTGCTTTGACCGAGACGAAAGCTGCTTCACTGCAACGACTGTGCCATCACTCAATGTACCCTGCAACCATCACTTACGTGTTATAAACTCAAAACTATAATAACCCAAGCCTGCTGTTTTGTAATAAGATAGAAGAACACGTTATAACCTTGTAAACAGCCCCAAAACCTCCTTCTCCGATTTTGTTCGAAGCATTGAAGTTGTTTGTGGCAATCTTTAGTTGTTTCAAAGAAAACGAAAGCGTTTTCAGATCCATTCCTTCAAAATCTGTTCAACAAAAGCATTTTGCATCAGCAACCAGTTGAACAAATGGAACAAGAAAGCTAAAAGAGATGTAAAGTCTTCACCTTTATCGTTTGTTTTTCGGTCTTTAAAATATTTTTTCCAACACAAGACAGCCAAGATCAAGAAGACAAAAATTACGACGCCAATCCCGATACCCACATAAACAAATTTATTCGACTTTTTTACACTCGTCAAACAAGTTTTAAAATACGGGTCAACATCAATAGCTGATACAAGAGGCCCGTAAACTCCTCTTTTAGGAAAACGTGTCGTCCCTTTACCCGCCCAGTAAAACCGGATCTCCAAGATGTTATCAGTTACACTAGCGTTAAATGGCACGACCACGGGTTTTCCAACACCACCAGCCTCATCTTCGATATTAAAATCCCTTCTGACCCGCTGCCCCTAAATAACATACATGTCATTTAGCACAACATTTAGTATCCATTGAATTAGGGAGTCCAACAGCTATTAAAATACATCATACTATAATCACCTGGATATAGATATCAAATATCCGCCTGCCCAGACTTTTATACGTGCTGTCGTTAGTGAACTGTATCTCTGCAAAATGCAGTTTAACAGAATATTCACCGTTCTCCAAACAGTAGCTGAAGTAAGTGAGTGTAAGTGGTGAGAGACGTGCGGTCATATAAAGTGCAGGTAAGCTCGTGTTGCCCTGTAAAGATTCTATGTATCGCGCGTTTTGAAAAATGTGGTCATCCATAAAGTCACCAGTGCTACTAAGTCCCCAGTTCCTGGCAGCTTTATACAGCCTGGCGGCACCACCATCCACATTCGCGTCTCCTTCATAAAGAACAGACTGCCCGTTGCTTCCCCTGACCGTTAAATCATTCCCGCCACAGTTAACATGTAAAGAGCACTCAACTGTCATATGATGAATGAATTAAAACCATTAAACTGTTAGGATAATGTAGCATCATACTTTTAAAATCAATAAAAACTATCTTTCTTTTATAAGGATGTACTCACATCTAGGACACTTAGCAATTTCCGTGCACGGGAGCATATCGTGTCTGTTGAGAATACCACAAGAGCAACAAACATCATATATCTATGCATACATTATTGGCATTATTATTGTTAATATTATAAAAACATATAAATACTAGTAAAAGCAATGGAAACTATCTTACACTCGGTTTCTTGTCGAGGAGCTTCTGAACAAGTTTAAATAGAAATTCCTAACATGGAGACAACCGAAAATACAAGTTATACAACAACAAACTTCAAACAAAGTCCCAAGTAGCATAAAGAGTGTCATTCAAAACGTGTTCGTTGTTACATTTCACACATAACAACTCATGATATTATACAAACTAAATACATCAACAGCAGTCATTTAGTAAAAATGCTCACTGGTTTTGTCGGCATGTGGCTTGATTTGGTCCTTGCCATGTAAAATTGTTGTAGGAAAGATCACTACAAGACATAAGTCAACCGAATATGTTAATTTCTTAAAAAAAAAAATTAAGTATGCAACATGAAATTTTAACACAATCTTTCAGGAAACAAACTTACATACTAGCACCGTTTTCCAAAAGTGTATCCGGTATGTCTCCACTTAGCATATTGTTGGTTAAAAATCTATTTAAAACCGTGTTAACATGCTTAATTAGTAACATGTAGGAAGTCAATGAAGCACAAGAAAAGTCAAAAAGTACTAAAACTTACATTAATCTTAAGTCCCTCCCATGAATGTTATTAGATATGCTCCCTACTAGTCGATTAAAACTTACATCCCTGTCATATGCAGACCAGAAACGATGTCATCAAGCGTACAAATTATGAAGGATTCGTATAACAATTGTCCATCTTGTGGTACTTACAACAATTCAAGTTGTCTCACTTGCCAAATATAATCCGGTATTTCCCCAGAAATGTTGCAATTTCTCAAGATCCTAAATTTATGAATGGATATATCAAAGTTCATATGAGTCAACACAAAAGTCAATGCTAGAAATATCTACATACAGTCTTACTAATCCATTAGTGTTGTTGAGCTGTGGAAAACCTTGAGCGGGTCCGGTTATTTCACTAATTCTCCTGCAAAACATGTGGCCATATATGCTTAAGCTATATATTAATTATTCATTTTCTTGACACAGAACAATTTCATCATAAAAGATTTCTAACTTACAGATCAAGTAGATTTACAAGAAGAGATATGTTTGAAGGAATAGGTCCCATGAGTCCACTCGCCATCATCTCTCTTTTAAACATACATCCAAACATTAAATTTATAACATTTCTGAATGTGTTATACAGTTACTTAAATGTACTACTATTAGAAGACTATGTTGTTAAAAAAATAACATGAAACATCTCACAGTCTAGTAAGTAGTCTCCAATTTTGTATAAAATCAGGTATTGACCCGCTGAAGTTGTTCGCGTTTATCCTACTGCATTATAAATGAACAAAATTCTCAGTTTTAGACTTGGAAAATGTGGAATCTATAAAAAATTGACTAAGGGTATAAAGTAAAGATTTTACAAATCTCTTAGATTTCTTAGTTGGCCGAGGATCGTTGGCAGCCTTCCGGTCAACCTATTTGAAGACAACATCCTGAAATATAATATTAATCAGTTTCCAGTTCTTGAGAAATGAACCAATATGAAAGTCCGAAAACTTAATCAGCCTTACAATGTCTCCAAATTTGTTAATCTCCCTAACTCGGATGGAAGAGGTCCTGAAAGCTGGTTTGCTTCAAAGTCCCTGATCAATATCTTTTCTAGATGATGAATTTTGATTTTTCTAAAGATTGTGACCCTTATTGCAAAAAAAAAAAAAAAAAAAAAAAACAGAAAAACTAAAAAAGCAACAACATACAGTTTTGTAAGGGTGGTGATATTGCCTAGTTCCGGTGGGATTTCTCCAGTTAAACGGTTACCAAGAAGAGAGCTGCATATGGAAGGATATGATTAATTCAAAGTTTAAACTTTTAAGTTGTAATGTAAAATCTATGGAAGTCAAAGATAAATAAAGATGTCACATTTCTTGTAACTGCGTTGAACCCCATTCAGGCGGTATTGTGCCACTTAAGTAATTGTAAGCAAAATCTCTAAAAACAGAACAAAATATACTTCAGTTTCAATTAATCTTGATTATTATTATTTATAACGTTCGGCAGCTAAGTTATTAACCATATGTTTAAAACAAGTCTTACATGGACCGGAGGTAAGGAAGCTTTACTAATTCAGGTGACAAGACCCCATCAAGGCTGTAATACTTGTGTGTCCTGCATTACAAAAGAATCAATAGGTATCTTTTCGAAACATAAGTAGTCTTTACTTAAAATTGAACATAAGTGAACAGAATTAAAAGACAGAAGTTTATACATCCTTACGACATGGCAAACATCGGTATCATTGCCAATGTTGCAGTCACATCCAATGCTAGCATTAGTTTCTTGAGACAGCATTGGCACTTCAGAAACCATATGAAGACTGCAATCATCAGCATCAAATCTCCAACTTGTTGCATTCATGGCTGCAAGAATGTTACCAACAGCTTCCACTAAACCACATGAACATAAAAGATGCAGATCATTATTTATTAAGTGTTCTCAACTTAAGGATATAAGTCAAACATAAAAGTCAAACCACTCATGTGGGATTTCAGTTATTTGGTTTAACAAACAAATTATTAAATTCAGTTACTTCTCAAATTACCTACTGAATAAAGGATTAATTCACTTCCAGTCATTATCAATGAACAGCTCATGTGGGATTTTATTATTTTAATCATGAAAATACATATTATTTGACTTTTATAGTCAAATCAACTCATTTTTAACTCCAAAATCCATAGGCATTCTTAACATTAATAAATTAAAAAAAAAAAGATTTATAAAGATGCAGAATCAAGATGCATGCCTTTTCTTGAAACCAAAAAAGGTGTGATTTTTTTAACAAAATATCCAAAAGATGATTTTACCTTCTTGTTGTGGCACACTGGATTCAGTCAATCTTTGTAAGATGACAACATTAAGAATCAGAAGCAGCATGAATTCAGCTTTTCTTGCTGCCATTATTGGAGAGTTCAATTTTTTTTATTATTATTATTATTTCTTTTAAGGTAGAAATGGATTGGAGTGGATGATGGGTGTGAAATTAATAAACTGTTAGAAGACAAATGTGTAATGTCACTAATGTGTGCTATTTTAAGCAGGTAGTGATAAAAGGACAGCTTTTTTTATGCTTTATCTTCAACAGCCCTACTTGAAAACTACTTGTTATGATCTTACACAGTCGCAATGTGAGGTGTTATTTAAAACATGGAGAAACATATGAGATATTTAGTTCTATGACAACACATTGGATTGATACTGTGGGTCCCTCTCACGCACAAACAATTATTATTATTATTATTATTATTATTATTATTATTATTATTATTATTATTATTATTATTGTATTCATCATCATTTAAGTGTTTTTTTTCTTTACCGTGACAAATTGAACTGAAGTCGTTCGAACAACAATATCAAAATTCATTTTTATGGTTTTCTCATCGTTCATACTAGTATCGTTATGAACCAAACCGATACTAATATCCATTTATATGGTTTTAGATAGATGTATCTCTTTTAGTACTATACTGAGTGTCGAGTGTGCTATCGTACTGGTACTATAATGAATGGAATTGAAACTGATCAAATACACCTACTAAAATATACGTGGAATCTCACTAGTTCGTCACTGAATCGATCTGCCTTTTCTTGAAACCAAAAAATGTGTGATTTTTTTAACAAAATATCCACACACACAGTAAAGATGATTTTCTATACCTTCTTGTTGTGGCACACCGGATTCAGCCAATCTTTGAAAGATGACAACATTAAGGATCAAAAGCAGCAGGAATTCAGCTTTTTATTACAAGACAAATGTGTAATGTGAAATTTTAAACAGCCCTACTTGAAAACTAGTTGTTTGTGATCTAACATAATCACAATGTGAGGTGTTTCTTGAGTCATTGAAAAGACAGAGAAACATATGAGATATTTGTTTGTATGATATTTTGTAATAGCAACCACTTACTAACAACACAATGACACTCGAGTCACCAGATATAGATGTAAATATGGATGTTTTGTGAGACTGATTGGTATGATCTCGGGGAAATGATTCGGGGGTGTGACGTGGACCGAGTCCCGATCGGGAACACCCCCCCCCCTTTAAATTTCGGTGACTTCGGGGCAATCTCGCCGAGGCTTTCTATTGGTTGAGGGAATGTGCTGGTACAAGGAAAGAGTGAGAGACAGAGGAGAAGGGGGAATTGGGGGAAACCATTTTCAAACTTTGGAGGAGGAAATAAAAAGATTGATAAAGATGCAAAATCAAGATGCATGCCTTTTCTTGAAACCAAAAAAGGTGTGATTTTTCATTTTTCTTAATAAAATACACACACACTCTAAAGATTATTTTACCTTCTTGTTGTGGCACAATGGATTCAGCCAATCTTTGCAGGATGACAACATTAAGAATCAGAAGCAGCATGAATTCAGCTTTTCTTGCTGCCATTATTGCAGACTTCAAAATTTTATTATTGTTATTATTATTATTTTTATTATTATTTCTTTTAAGGTAGAGATGGATTGGAGTGTGATGATGGGTGTGAATTAATCAATTATTAGAAGACAAATGTGTATTGTCACTAATGTGTGCTATATATTTTAAGCAGGTAGTGATAACAGGACAACTTTTTTTAGTCTTTATCTTAAACAGCCCTACTTGAAAACTACTTGTTATGATCTTACACATTCACAATGTGTGGTATTTCTTGAGTTATTGAAAAGACGGAGAAACATATGAGATATTTGGTTCTATGATATTTTGTACTATAGCAAGCACCTCCAATTGTTGAAAACCGACAACACAAGAGCACATGAATAACCAACCTTCTATAAATGGATATTTGTGAGATTGTGGTTTGTTAGAATCGGACCGACCAACAATTTGTCAATTTGCCATTGTAGGGGATGGTTTATTGGGGTTGGGTTTGGCAGAACTCACCGTCCGTTTGGAAATATGGTGGGCGTCGCTTTATACTTTAGTGAATAAATAAATAAGGGTTTTTTAGTGTGTGGGTATAAATTAAATAAAAGAAAAAATAGGTGATGAGGTGGAGGTTTGGAATGGTTTATGGTTTGAAAAAAAAAAAGTGGGTTGTGGTTTAGAATGGTTTGGAATGATGTGGCATGGTGACATAGCGGTTTGGAATGGTTTGTTGGGTGTTGCATTGTAGATACTCTGACTCCATTGGATTGATACTGAGGGCCCCTCTCACACACAAACAATTTACTTCTATATTAAACAAAGAACACTTAAACAGTGATCATATTTGATTGGTACACATATTTTCTACTTCTATATTAAACAAGGAACACTTGAACAGTGATCATATTTGATTGGTACACATATTTTCTTTTTCTCGCCACTTTGAGTTTTGTCACATGGTCAAAATTGAAAGGACAAGTGGCTAACTAAGCTGACCCGAAATTTAACTCGACTCATGTTGTCTTTGGGCTTTGCTTCCTGAATCATTTGTCGTTGTTTTACTATATACATTGGCCACTAACTTTCTTATTGATTTCAATTTGACCACCAAACTTTTAGCTTTTAGGATTTCAAACTTTGACCACCCAACTTTTTTAAACTTGCATTGCACTTTGGCCACTAACTTTCTTACTAACTTATGTACTTTATTTTCTTCCAATTTGACCACCAAACATTTAGCTTTAAGGATTTCAAACTTTGACCACCAAACTTTTAGCTTTTAGAATTTTAAACTTTGACCACCCAACTTTTTTAAAGTTGCATTGCAGCCACATGCACCGCAACATCTTTTAGCTAAGCATTGACACATTTTTTCTAACTTTGACTTCAAATCAAGTGTACTACTAAACATGTATGCACAACAGCCGCGCCCGCGGCGAAGCGCGGGCCAACTAACACCTAGTTATTGTTATTATTCTTATTATCATCATCGTAGTCATCATCATATAATTACTTTTTTTGCTCTTTACCAGGACGAATTGAACAGATGTCGTTCGAACAACAATACGGCATTCATTTGTATGGTTTTCTCAACGTTCATATTGGTATCGTTACGAACCAAACCGGTACTGATAATCATTTTCATAGTTTTAGATAGATGTATCTCTTTCAGTAGTATTATATTGAATGTCGAGTGTCACTATCGTACTGATACTATAATGAATGGAACTGATGTTGATCAAATACACCTACTAAAACACACGAGGAATCTCACTAGTTGGTTATTAAGGTTTCATGGTTTATATAATTATAGGTTGAGGGACATCAGATTAGACTAAGGTTCCGGTACAAAGGATAGAATTTGTGAGAAGGATAAAAAGGAGTCCCATGGTGACATGTGACAATAGGGTAAATTAATGTAAAGGTTAGGTAATTATACACAAATCAATAAATTTATTATTTTATCACGTTTTTAATTATTGAGAGATTATAGGGATTTGATTTTCAAGTCTCTAACCTATTTACAGTTCTTATCTTTTTTATAATTTACAAATTCTGGATTTAAATTATACGATTTCTACCGGACAAGTAATATCCAGTTTGTGTGTTATACGTTCATTCTAGTGTGTTTTATCACCATCGTCTCAACAATCCAGTGTGTTTTGATCAACTTTGTGTTTTAACACCATTTGATAAACAAAAAACACCATTTGGATCAACATCGCCTACGTTCAATCCAGTGTGTTTTATCACCATCGTCTCAACAATCCAGTGTGTTTTATCAACTTTGTGTTTTAACACCATTTGATATACAAAAAACACTATTAGATCAACTTTGTGTTTTAACACCATTTGATAAACAAAAAACACATTCCGATTAAAACAACATACGATACACCCTATCAAATATATTTTAACATGTTATATTAAAATATATTTGATATTGACAACAGTGGAAACATCAACTGTTTGTTGCAACTGTATGCTTAAACAAACTGGAGAGAGAAGATAATCTTTTGTTTGCATTTTCATTTTTTTGACAAGAATGGAAGTGGTTACATTACAATTTATATTGACAAGAGTGGAATAATCGACTATCAAAACGGCTCCAAAGAAGAAGCAGCAGCAAAAGCAGAAGCATAAATCACCATCAACAACTTCTTCATGGAAAACCAAGCCACAATCTTCAACCGGATCAAAGATCCAAATATCTGCAGAAAACGAAAACCGGCTCCGACGTCTTTTACTCAACTTCGGTCGTCACGAGTGCAGATCCGGTTCACGAAGATAAATGGAAGTATGTTTTGTAGGGTTGATGAGAGAAAAAGGGGGAGGGAGAGAAAGACAGAGAGAGAGAGAATCGTAAGAAAAAAGGAGAGAGAGAGAGCGCGCGCACTTAAATGAAGGAGATTTTTAATGAGTTTTTTTTTTTGTGTGTTTTGACAATTATACCCTAACAACCCCCAATTTATTAATTAAATTATAACACAATTTACAATTTTGCCATCAATTTAATCTCAACTATCCATCATCTAAATAACACAATTATTTCTCACCCTTCTCACAAAACACACCATTTGTATCCTAACCCCACCAAAGACATCAATCTAATTACATAAACGTTTGTCACTGAATTGATATGATTCCTTATATTCACTTGGAAGTAGGAATTTTATCGCCAATTTAAGTCAAGATAAATGACAAGACAAACACAAGTATTTTTTTTAATTGGATTTCAATAACCTAAACTATTTGAAATTGGTCGTTGGCACCCCAAACTAAAAAATTAGCCATATATAATTTATACTATTAACCTATTGGATTCTGGCACCCAATTTGGGTTAAGTCACTAACCCAGTTAGATTGGGGGTGCCACGTCAGCATGCCACGTCAGATTAGGGGTGCCACGTCAGCCAAAAACACTAACTGGGTTAGTGACTTAACCCAAATTTGGTGCCAAAATCCAATAGGTTAATAGTACAGGTTATACATTGCCAATTTTTTAGTTTGGGTGCTAACGGCCAATTTCAAATAGTTTATGTTATTAAAATTCAATTCCCCCATTTTTTTACGAAGCTTTGGCATAGGTTCAATTTTTTGCAAGTGAAGAGTTAGATAATACTAACGGGTAAAATTGTTATTTAAAAAAATATATATAACAATACAAAATTTGAGCCACAACCATGGTATCAGTCCGGCTCGTTTTAATTTTTTTTAGCTCTGATTTTACTTTCTTTGCTTTTCATCTCACGTCAACGCTATGTTCCCGAGTTCACTAATGGATGGAAAAGAAAAGAAAGGAAGGAAAATCCTTCCTTTTCTTTTCTTCTCCTCTAGTTTTTCTTCCTGTCTTTTCCTTCCATTTCCTCCCAATTTGGAAGGATTAGATTTTAGTCTAGTTTTCCTCTCTTTTCCTTTCCTATCCTCCCAAAAATAAACTCCGGAACACACATTTCACACTTTCCTTCCATTTCCCTCCTTTAAAAAAACTCGGGAACACACCTCTCTTTTTTCTTTTCTTTCCTTCCCTTTCTTTTCTCCTCTTAAGTTAACTCGGGAACACAGCGCAAAAGTCTCTCATGGCTTTGAATCTCGTATCTTTAGTATTAACACTTGCTTCCGTAACTATTTCCGGTACACTAGTTTAAAAACCTCCGACATCGCCGGCCTCATCGACAGCGAACTGTCATGCACAGAAGCGCTACTTTCACGACGGTTTCCGTTTCTTGTTTGTTGATTGTTAAATCCAATATCTCGTTGAAAAGCTTTTCGTATTGTTTACTTTTAGGGAAATATTTTATATCCTTTTGGCATTGTGTTATATGGTAAATTAATAAAAGTAACAATTTAAAACGCAATCAAACTTATTCTAAAGTCTAACATTAAATTATAAAACACACTGACTATATTTCTTCGCATGATATTTATGTTTAACATACATTTAGTTATGTTTTAAATTGTTAGTTTTATTGGTTTTCTATATAACACAATGTCAACAGAATATAAAACATTTTTCCTAAAAATGTTGTGTGTTCTAGCTCGGCTCGCCCGGTGATATACACAAAAAAATCCAAGCTATTATTGGATGATAGTAATAATGGATAATGAGTGGTGGAAGGTATATATATTCATCTTCAATATCACTCATATTGTAAGAAGTGTATAGAAAAATTCTTTTTAGATGAAAGTATTTGAAATAAGTGAATTTCGGAAAAATAAAATTTATGCCTACAAACGGCTATAGTATCGTTGCCTAACATCCAATGCATACAACCAAACCGTTGCCTAGAACCCGTGATTCGTACTCATGCCCCACTACCCGGGACACTGGTGGCGGTGTTCCCAATGGGCCCGCAGTTAGTGTAAGTTGTGAGAGAATCGCAGTTCTATGAAGGACAGGTAAGCTCGTGTTACTCTGATTTTGCGTACCCCGTGTTTTGTAAAATGTTATCCATGAAGTCAATAGTGCTACTAAGTTCGCAGTTGATGTTGGCTTTATACTGCCTGGCAGCACCACCCAATGGAAGATAGAGATGGATTGGAAATAATGGATGATGGGTGTGAAATTATTAGTGGGCACGTGTGTAATGTGCACTTGCTTTTTTGTTTTTGGTTCTATGATGTTTTGTCATAGCAATATCAATATAGCACCTCCAATTGTTGAAAACTAACGACACAATTAACACATGAGTTTTGTCATAGCAATATAGCACCTCCAATTGGATTGATACTCGTGTTGCCCTCTCTTACACAAAACAATTATAATTACTATTACTAATATTATCGCCATCATATTACGAATTGAACCGATACCGTTATAACAACATTGCTACAGGTATTTGATGTTATGATTTTCTCTACGTTTCTATTGGTGTCGTTATGAACAGAACCAATATCGACTTAATAACATTAGTACTAGCATCAATATTATCCTAACTCTTTGGGAGATTGGGTACTATACCAAGTGCCGGTATCATACCATCATTGTAACAAACCGAATTGATAATGATCAAATGCCTTCCGAAACAGACGAGGAATCTCACTAGTTGGTTATTAAAGTTCCATTATATATGATTATTTGACGGTGATAAGATGGGGTTGAGGGACATCAAACTAACTACATAAATGTTGTGTCATTGAACCGATATGGGAGTTTTATCAACTGTTTAAGTATTTTTCTTACGGAGTTTTGGTTAAGGTTTAAAATTTTTCAAATGAATAGTTAGATCATATTAACGTGTAAAACTTGTTCAAAAAATATATTAATAATACAAAATTAGAGCCACAACCATGTGGTTCAGTGACGCCATCCTCCATTATGGACGGGCATTTTTTTATCGCAAGGCAAGATAAAACACAAATTCACACCGATTAAATTCATTGTGTTTGTGTCAACCTTTCAAACCCTAAATTATACGAATAAACACCATTAACAAAAAACTGAACATGAATATCAATACGGTCTTATATCAACTGATCAAATCTCAAACGCATCATCATCAGATGTCAAATAATATTTCTTCTCAGTCCGATTCGTATTAGAATTTTGCGTTTGACCACCGCTTTGACTTTCTTCACCTGTCACCTTGCTTCGAAAGTCTCTGATCACTTTGAATCTAAGATCTTCATTGTGATCAACCTGTACGGGAACGATTTCCGGTACATGGGTTTTTCCGTCAAGCATGTTTACAACCTCCGGCATTGTTGGCCTCATTGACGGCGAACTGTTTGTGCATAGAAGCGCTACTTTCACGACGGTTTCAGCTTCTTGTTTGTTGATCGTCGACTCCAATGTCTCATCAAAAAGCTCTTCATATTGTTTACATGTTTCCACTCGACAAGCCTGCATAATCGATTTAATAAAGATACATATAAAACTCCAATAACTAATTCTGATTCATTAGGATTTTGGAGGGTGGGTAGAAAACCGATTAACCAAACCTAAACCAATGTAACCGAAATAACCGAACCATATAAAAAACTGACGGTTCTAGTTGGTGTTTTAAGAAAACCAAAACTTAAGGTTTGGTTTCAGTTTTGTATTTTCAAAAAAACTGAATTGAGCTGAATAACTGAAAAACCCAAATATATTTTAATTTTATATTATTAAAGTTATGAATTCTAAATTTTATTTTTGAAAGTTAAGTAATTACTAATCTATAAGAAATTAACAAAATTGTGTAGCACAAAAAATTTGGGCCGAAATATGTAATGTAATCATTAACTAACTAAAGAAAATATAGGCTAAATATTTACTATTTTTTGACATATTTTCTTAGCCCAAAAACTTCAAATTCAAAAATTTCAAAAGGTAAAACCGAAAAACCCAAAAAAGGGACTATATTTAAAAAACAAAAACTGAATTTTCGGCTTTTGGTTGGGTTTCAGCCCAAAACCGACCCATACACACATGTACACTTAAATGTTTAACCATGTAAACCCGAATCGTACCCAATCTAGAAGGCAAATGGAGTCGTTAATCGATATGTGACTGGTGTTGTTCTTCCCGCTAACGATTTCCAATAGCAAAACTCCATAGCTGTAAACATCTGCCTTGTCACTCAAGTAACCCCATAGAGCATACTCGGGTGCCATGTATCCACTGCAAATTGTCAATGAAAACTATTAGCATATTGAAGCGTCAAAGAAAGGAGTGCACGCATGAGAAATTTACATTGTTCCGGCAACTCGTGTGCTGACGTGAGTCTTATCTTCATCATGTAGCCTTGCTAGTCCGAAATCTGAAATTTTCGGGTTAAGCTCTTTATCAAGTAGGACATTTGTAGCTTTAATGTCCCGGTGTACAATCTTGAGTCTCGATTCATCGTGAAGGAAAGCTAAACCTCGAGCAATCCCAATACATATCTTGAACCTTGTTGGCCAATCCAACGTTAATCCACTTCTACCTAGATAGGAGACATTAAGTAGGTGTTCATAGTGTAACATTTATATTGTTTATTTTGAACACAAAGTTAATGATACAAAATAGGGGGTAAAAGGTTGACTTTTGAAGTCAAACGGAATAAATATCAATTTAAGTTTCTAAATTTTCAATTATACAGTATTTTATATGTTTTGTAATTGGGTAAAGGTTGACTTTTGATGTTAGTAACTTGACCAAAAACATGGTTAGTTTTGAATTTGAAAATATCTTTGTTGACCTCAAAAGTCAAACATTCAACAAAACCAATAAACACTCACCAAACAAAGCATTTGCAAGGTTATTATTTTCCAAATACTCATAAACAAGCAACAACTGATCTCCTTCAATGCAACATCCATGAAGTTTAACAAGATTCGGGTGTTGTAAACACGAAATCACTCCGATCTCATTCAAGAACTCGCGGTTTCCTTGCTTTGAGTGAGATGAAAGCTGCTTCACCGCAACCGCAGTACCATTACACAATGTACCCTGCAGCCATCAAACACATGTTAGAAACACAAAACTAAAATCACCCAAGCCGACCGTTTTGTAAAGGTTAAAAACACGCGTTATAACCTTGTAAACAGCCCCAAAACCTCCTTCTCCGATTTTGTTTGAAGGCTTGAAGTTATTTGTAGCAGTCTTTAGTTGTTTCAACGAAAACGAAATCATTTTCAGCTCCATTCCTTCAAAATCTGTTAAAAAAAGTATTTTGCATCAACAAGCAGTTGAACAAACGAATCAAGAAAGTTAAAAGAGAAGTAAAGTCTTCACCTTTATGGTTCGGTTTTCGGCCTTTAAAACATTTTTTCTGCCAAAAAACTATCAGGATCAAGAAAATAAGAAATGGGACAAGGACACCAATGCCAACACCTATATAAACAGCTTTATTCGACTTTTTTCCACTCATTGAACAAGTTTTAAAATACGGGTCAACATCAATAGCTGATACAAGAGGCCCGTAAACTCCTCTTTTAGGAAAACGGGTCGTCCCTTTACCAGCCCAGTAAAACCGGATCTCCAAGATGTTATCAGTCACACTAGCATTAAAAGGAACGACCACAGGCCTTCCAACACCACCAGCTTCATCTTCGATATTAAAATCCCTTCTGACCCGCCGCCCCTAGATCACATACCACTCAATTAGTATTTAGTGTCCAACGGCAATTAAAGAACATCATACTATAATCACCTGGATATAGATATCAAATATCCGCCTGCCCAAACTTTTATACGTGCTGTCGTTAGTGAACTGTATCTCTGCAAAATGCAGTTTAACAGAATATTCACCGTTCTCCAAACAGTAGCTGAAGTAAGTGAGTGTAAGTGGTGAGAGACGTGCAGTTGTATAAAGGGCAGGTAAGTTGGTGTTGCCCTGTAAAGATTCTATGTATCGCGTGTTTTGAAAAATGTTGTCATCCATGAAGTCACCAGTACTACTAAGTCCCCAGTAGTTACTGTCTGCTTTGTACAGCCTGGCAGCACCACCATCCACATTGGCATCTCCTTCATAAAGAACAGACTGCTCGTTGCTTTCCCTAACCGTTAAATCATTCCCTCCACAGTTAACATGTAAAGAGCACGCATCTGTCGTATAACCAATGGATTAAAACCATTTAAACTTGCCCTTATAACAGGTTTAGAGGAGGGATATACTCACATTTAGGACACTTAACATTCTCCGTGCACAGGAGCATATCATGTCTGTTGAGAATACTATAAGAACAATAAACATCAAATATGTGACAACATAACATAAACAAAAACATATAAATGCTAGTAAAAGCAATGGAAACTATCTTACATCGTGTTTCCTGTCGAGGAGCTTCTGAACAGATTTACATCGAAATTCCTAACATGAAGACAACCAAAATAACAAGTTATACGACAACAAATTTAAAGAGTGTCACTCAAAACATGTTCTTCTTTACGTATAACACATAACAACTCGTGTTCCTATACAAAATTCAATGACATGCAATCTTTTAATAAAAACGCTCACTGGTTTTGTCGGCATGTGGCTTGATTAGGTCCTTGCCATGTAAAATTGTTGTAGGAAAGATCACTACAAGACATTAGTCAACTGAAAGTGTTAATTTCTTTATAAATAAAAAAATAAAAAACAACCTAAGTATGCAACATGAACTTTTAACATAATCTGTCAGGAAACAAACTTACATACTAGCCCCGTTTACCAAAAGTGTATCCGGTATGTCTCCACTTAGCACATTATCGGTTAAAAACCTTAAAAAACGCGTTAAGATGCTAAATTAGTAGCATGTAGCTTCATAATAATCAATGAAGCACAAGAAAAGTACTAAAACTTACACTAATTTCAAGTTCCTCCATTGAATGTTATTAGATATGCTCCCTACTAATCGATTAAAACTTACATCCCTGTCATATGCACACCGGAAATGATGTCATTAAGCACAAATTGTTAACTAGACAAAAGAGGTGCTTGAAATAAACGCTGGCTTTTCGTCTTGCGGTACTTACAACAATTCAAGTTCTCTCACTTGCCATATATAATCCGGTATTTCCCCAGAAATGTTGCAATTTCTCAAGATCCTAAATTTATGACTGAATATCAGAACGCACGCAAATGACTCAACACAAAAGTCAAGGCTAGAAATATATACATACAGTTTTTTTAAACCATTAGTATTGTTTAGCTGAGGGAAACCTTGAGCGGGTCCGGTTATTTCACTAATTCTCCTGCAAAACATGTGGCCGTATAAGCTCTATATTAACAGAAGAACAGTTTCATCAAGAAAAGATTCCTAACTTACAGATCATTTAGATTTACAAGAAGAGATATGTTTGAAGGAATAGGTCCCGTGAGTCCACTCGCCATCATCTCTCTTTGAAACACACATCCGAACATTAAATTTATAACATTTCTGAATGTGTTATACAGTTACTTAAATGTATAATTACTATAAGATCATATTGTAAAAAAATTATAAAAAAAAAAAACATGAGATATCGCACAATCTGTTAAGTAGTCTCCAGTTTTGTATAAAATCAGGTATTGACCCGCTGAAGTTGTTCGCGTTTATCCTACTGCATAGTAAATAAACAAAATTCTCAGTTTTAGACTTGGACAATGGTGGAATCTATACAAGTTTGACTAAGGGTATAAAGTAGAGATTTTACAAATCTCTTAGGTTTCTTAGTTGGCCGAGGATCGTTGGCAGCCTTCCGGTCAACCTGTTTGAAGACAACATCCTGAAATATAATATTATGGCATAAATAGCTTAATCAGGCTCCAACTCTTGAATAAAATAAACCAATGAAAAGAAGAAGATTTGCATCTGAAAACAGCCTTACAATGTCTCTAAATTTGTTAATCTCCCTAACTCAGATGGAAGCGGTCCGGAAAGCTGGTTTGCTTCCAAGTCCCTGATCAAGATTTTTTCTACATGAGTATATAATATAAAATACAGAAAAACAAAAAAAAAAATAACAACATACAGTTTTGTGAGGGTGGTGATATTGCCTAGTTCGGGTGGGATTCCTCCGGTTAAACGGTTACCAAGAAGAGAGCTGCATATGGAAGGATATGATTAAAGTTCACACGTCTAAGGTCAAATTTCTAATACAGTAATTCAAGGGTCAAATAGAGATTTCACATTTCTTGTAACTGTGTTGAACCCCATTCAGGCGGTATTGTGCCACTTAGGTAATTGTAAGCAAAATCTCTGAGAACAGAACAAAACATACTTCAGTTTCAATAAATCTTGATTATTATTTAGAACGTTCGGCAGCTAAGTTAACCATATGTTTAAAAGAAGACTTACATGGATCGGAGGTAAGGAAGCTTTACTAATTCAGGTGACAATACCCCATCAAGGCTGTAATACTTGTATGTGCTGCATATACAAAAGAATCAAATAAAATTCCCAAAACATGAGTCGGCTGTAATAAAAGACCGTCAACATATATTTTGGTTACTGTCATAAGACCCCAATGGGTCAGGTAAAACACAGCTCACGTTGGAAGTTGGATTCCAACCTTAGACCTCTACTAGTGGGACTCACTGCACCATTCGTTTAGACATTTTATCTCACACTCAAATTGTTAACAGTTCTAAAAAAATTCAAGAAAACTCCGAATAGACATAGAAAACAGTTTGGTATATGGTCATTTTCCAAGAAATGAATAGCTAGTGACTTCCAAAGACAGAAGTTGAGTTTATACATCATTACGACATGACAATCATCGGTATCGTTGCCAATGTTGCAATCACATCTAATGTTAGCATTAGCTTCTTGAGACAGCATTGGCACTTCAGAAACCATATGAAGACTGCAGTCATCAGCATCAAATCTCCAACTTGTTGCATTCATGGCAGCAAAAATGTTCCCAACAGCCTCCACTAAATTAAATTAGCACAAAGGTGGCAGATCATATATTAGTAAGTGTTAATAACATGTATATTGTATACACACACACTAAAGACTTTATTAATTACCTTCTTGTTGTGGCACAGCAGATTCAGCAAATCTTTGCATGATGACAACATTGAGAATCAGAAGTAGCAGCATGAATTCAGCTTTTCTTGTTGCCATTGTTTTAGAGTTCAAAGATTAGTGTTATTATTATTATTATAAGACAAATGTGTAAATGTGTAATGTACAAATGTGTGCTACTTTTTTTCTTTATTTTAAACAGACATAGTTGAAAACTAATTGAAAACAGCATTAATGTGTTTCATAAGTCATTGTAATACAGTAATAGCACCTCTAATAGTTGAAAACTGAAATCACAAAAAACACATGAGTTACTAGATTTCCAAAGATTGATGATGGTGTGGTGGACCCCTTTCACACATAAACAATTATTATTATTATCGTCATCGTCGTCTTTTGTTCTTACTATAATGAATTGAACTGATATTGTCCGCGGTACCGGAATGTATTGTTATGGTTTTCTAGACGTTCCTACCGGTATCGTTATGAACAAAACCAATATCTACTTAATAACAATAGTACTAACATTAGTGTTTATCCGAACCTTTATTGATATTCATTTTTTAATGGTTTTTGATCGATGTATCTCTTTGGGTACTATGCCGAGTGCCAGCATCATACCAGCATTGTAACAAACCGAATTGATACTGATAGAATGCCTGCCGAAACAGGCGTGGAATCTCACTAGTTGGTTATTAAAGTTCTATGAAATATAATTATTTGACAAGATGAATGAAAGCAAGTATTTTTCTTAGGGAGCTTTAGTGAAGGTTTAAATTTTTACAAATGAATAATTAGATGATATTAACATGCAAAAATTGTTTCAGAAAATATATAATAATACAAAATTAGAGCCATAGCCATGCGGCCCCGTGACGCCGTCCTTGATTCTGGACGGGTCATTTCTTTTATCGCAAGACAAGATAAAACACAAACTCAAGCCTATTGAATTCAATATATTTGCGTCAACCTTCTAAACCCTAAATTCTACGAATCAACACCGTTAACAAAAAACTGAACCTAAATTTCAGTACGATCGTGCATCAACTGACCGGATCTCAAACGTGTCATCATCAGATGTCAAAAAACGGTTCGTATCAGTCCGATTCGTGTTATAGTTTTGTGTTGGGCCACTGGTTTGACTTCCTTCACCTGTCATCTCGCTTCGAAAGTCTCTGATCACTTTAAATCTCAGATCTTCGGAGTGATCGGTTCGTTCTGGAACGATTTCCGGTACACAGGTTTTTCCGTCGAGCATGTTTACAACCTCTGACATCGTCGGCCTCATCGACGCCGAACCGTTCGTGCACAGAAGCGCTACTTTGACGACGGTTTCCGCTTCTTGTTTGTTGATCGTTGACTCCAATCTCTCGTCGAAAAGCTCTTCGTATTGTTTACTTGTTTCCACTCGACAAGCCTGCATAATCGATTCGATAAATGAACATCTTAACATCCAATAACTAATTCTAAATGTTTTCGGAGCATGAGCAGAAAAGGTTTAGTTGAACCTAAACTAAATTAATTGTACCCAATCTAGAAGGCAAATGGAGTCGTTAATTGGTATGTGATTGGTGTTGTTCTTCCCACTAACGATTTCCAATAGCAAAACTCCATAGCTATAAACGTCTGCCTTGTCACTCAAGTAACCCCATAGAGCATACTCTGGTGCCATGTATCCACTACACATTTTCAACGAAAAACTGTTAGCACATTGAACCAATCAAAGAAAGGAATGTACGCATGAGCAATTTACATTGTTCCGGCAACTCGTGTGCTAACGTGAGTCTTATCGTCCTCATTTAGCCTCGCCAATCCAAAATCCGAAATTTTTGGGTTAAGATCTTTATCAAGTAGTACATTTGTGGCTTTGATATCCCGGTGTACAATTTTAATTCTCGATTCATCGTGAAGGAAAGCTAAACCTCGTGCAATCCCGATACATATCTTGAACCTTGTTGGCCAATCCAGCATATATCCACTTTTACCTAGATAGGAGAAATTAGTAGTTGATCATAAACTGTTGAAACCAAACGGAAGTAAATTCGAATTTTAACATGCCTTTGTTGACCTCAAAAGTCAAACTTGCAAGAAAACAAATAAATACTCACCAAACAAAGCATTTGCAAGGCTATTATTTTCCAAATACTCATAAACCAGCAACAACTGATCTCCTTCTATGCAACATCCATGAAGTTTAACAAGATTCGGGTGTTGTAAACACGAAATCACTCCAATCTCATTCAAGAACTCGCGGTTTCCTTGCTTTGAGTGAGACGAAAGCTGCTTCACCGCAATCACAGTGCCATCACTCAATGTACCCTGCAGTCATCAAACACGCGTTATAAACACAAAACTAAAAATCACCCAAGCCAACCCTTTTGTAAAAGGATAAAAACATGCGTTATAACCTTGTAAACAGCCCCAAAACCTCCTTCGCCGATTTTGTTTGAAGCCTTGAAGTTGTTTGTAGCAGTCTTTAGTTGTTTCAAAGAAAACGAAATCGTTTTCAGCTCTATTCCTTCAAAATCTATTCAAAAAGCATTTTGCATCAGCAACTAGTTGAACAAATAGAACAAGAAAGTTAAAAGAGAAGTAAAGTCTTCACCTTTATCGTTTGTTTTTCGGCCTTTAAAACATTTTTTCCGCCACAAGACTATCAAGATCAAGAAAATAAGAAACGGGACACCAATGCCAACACCTATATAAACAGCTTTTTTCGACTTTTTTCCACCCATTGAACAAGTTTTAAAATACGGGTCAACATCAATAGCCGATACAAGAGGCCCATAAACTCCTCTTCTAGGAATACGGGTCGTCCCTTTACCAGCCCAGTAAAACCGGATCTCCAAGATGTTATCAGTTACACTAGTGTTAAATGGCACAACCACGGGCCTTCGAACACCACCAGCCTCATCTTCGATATTAAAATCCCTTCTGACCCGCCTCCCCTAAATTACACAAAAAGTAGCCGTTAGATTGATACATCATAATCTAGATTAGGGAATTTTAAGGCTGTTAAAGGACATCATATGCTTATCACCTGAATATAGATATCAAATATCCGCCTGCCCAGACTTCTATACGTGCTATCGTTAGTGAACTGTATCTCTGCAAAATGCAGCTTAACAGAATATTCACCATTTTCCAAACAGTAGCTGAAGTAAGTGAGTGTAAGTGGTGAGAGACGTGCGGTCGTATAAAGTGCAGGTAAGTTCGTGTTCCCCTGTAAAGATTCTATGTAACGCGCGTTTTGAAAAATGTTGTCATCCATGAAGTCACCCGTGCTACTAAGTCCCCAGTTCCTATCAGCTATGTACAGCTTGGCGGCACCACCATCCACATTGGCATCTCCTTCATAAAGAACAGACTGCCCATTGGTTTCTTTGATCGTTAAATCATTTCCGCCACAGTTAACATGTAAAGAGCATGCATCTGTCACATGATCAATGATTTAAAACCATAAAATCAAAATAAATAATAATAATAACAAAAGCTATGTGCCACTTCAATCTTGATCACTTCCCTTTCCTCGTCCGCTACATTAGCAAAGTTATTGGACGATGGTAAGATAGTTGTTATATTATATTTTAGAAGATTACTAATTATTTAACGGTTCTCATCTGAACTCCTCTGTATAATAGGTTTAAAGGTCGGATATACTAACATCTAGGACACTTAAAGTTCTCCATGCACGGGAGCACGTCCTGCCTGTTGAGAATTCCATCACAAGAACAACAAAAAATCAAAAGAATATAAGATAAAAAAATTTTTACATATAAATGCTAGTAAAAGCAACGAGAACTATCTTACATCGAGTTTCCTGTTGAGGAGCTTCTGAACAAGTTTACATAGTAATTCCTAATATGAAAACCAAAAACACAAGTTATACAACCTTCTAAAAACGTTCCAAGTAGCAACAAGTGTGTAATTCAAAACATGCTATACTAATTACATCAACAACTCAAGTTTCTATACAAGATCCATTTATATGCAATCTTTGAGATATTTTATTAAAAAATGCTTACATATTTTGTCGGCATGTGGCTTGACGAGGTCCTTGCCATGTAAAATTGTTGTAGGAAAGATCGCTACAAGACATTAGTTAACTAGAAATGTTAAATTTTGACAAAAACTAAGTGTGCAACATGAAGTTTTAACATATATTGCTAGAAGCGAACTTACATACTAGCTCCATTTACCAAAAGCGTATCTGGTATGTCTCCGCTTAGCATATTACTGGTCAAAAAACTATTCAAAATAGTGCTATTTTAGTGATATGTAGCTTCTAAATAGTCAATGAAGCACAAGGAAAGTCAAATTTACTAAAACTTACACTAATCTCAAGCTCCTCCCCAAGATGTTATTAGATATTCTCCCTACTAACCTATTAAAACTTAAATCCCTGACATATGCACACAGGAAATTATGTTAGACGCATAAACCATGAAGGTTTAGTATAACGGTTCGTTCTGTGCATACTTACAAAAATTCAAGTTCTCTCACTAGCCAGATATAATCCGGTATTTCTCCAGATATGTTGCAATTTCTCAAGATCCTAAATTTATGACTGAATATCAGAACTCAAATGAGTCAACACAAAAGTCAATGCTATAAATATCTACATACAATCTTATTAATCCGTCAGTATTGTTGAGCTGAGGAAAAGCTTGAGCGGGTCCGGTTATTTCACTAATTCTCCTGCAAAACATGTGCCATCATAAGCTATATATATAATTAATCATTTTCTTGACATAAAAGAACAGTTTCATCAAGAAAAGATTCCTAACTTACAAATCATTTAGATTCTCAAGAAGAGATATGTTTGAAGGAATAGGTCCCGTGAGTCCACTCGCCACCATCTCTCTTCGAAACATCCAAACATTAAAAGTATAACGTTTCATAATGTGTTATGCAGTTACTTAAATGTGTAACAAGAATTTAGAAGACTATGATGTAAATAGTTATCAGATTACTTACAATCTAGCAAGTAATCTCCAGTTTTGTATGAAATTTGGTATCGACCCGCTGAAGTTGTTCGCGTTTATTCTACTGCATGGTAAATGAACAAGAATCTCAGTTTTAGACTTAGAAAATGATGGAACTGAATTTTTTTAACTACAGGTATAACATAAAGATTTTACAAATCTGTTAGATTTCCTAGTTGACCAAGGGTCGTTGGCAGCCTTCCGGTCAACTTGTTTGAAGACAGCATCCTGAAATTTAATATTATGGCATAAATAAGTATAACTTATTCAGGTTCTAAATTTTTGAGAAATAATTCAAATAAATGAAGAAAATTTGCTACTGAAAAAACCTAATCAGCCTTACAATGATTTCAAATTTGTTAATCTCCCTAACTCAGATGGAACAGTTCCTGAAAGCTGGTTTGCTTCAAAGTTCCTGATCAAGAATTTTTCTACAAAAGTTAACTGTGATGAAATTAAAATCATCTAAAGATTTTGACCCATATGATAAAGAGTCAAAATTGACCAGAAAATAACTGACCCCCCCCCCCCCCCCCAACCCAAAAAAAAAGTAACAACATACAGTTGTGTGAGGGTGGTGGCATTGCCTAGTTCACGTGGGATTGATCCGGTTAAACGGTTACCAAGAAGAGAGCTGCATATGGAAGGATATGATTAAAGTTCACAAATTTAAGTAGTAATACACTTAACATTACGGAACTCAAGGGTAAAATAGAGATTTCACATGTCTTGTAGCTGTGTTGAACCCCATTCAGGTGGTATTGTGCCCCTTAAGTAATTATAAGCAAGATCTCTGAAAACAGAAGAAGATATACTTCAGTTTCATTGAATCTTGATTATTTAAAACGTTTGCCATTTAAGTTAAGCATGTGTTTGAAAGAGGACTTACAAGGACCGGAGGTAAGGAAGCTTTACTAATTCAGGTGACAGTACCCCATCAAGGCTGTAAAACTTGTGTGTGCTGCATATACACAAGAATAAGTTAGATTCCCATTACTTGAATCGGGTTGTAATCAAAGAGCGTTGACTTTTTTTGGTAACCATCGAAGACCGTTGACTTTATTTGGTAACCATGAGAAACCGTTATTGGAAAACTCAGGACCCGACCAATACCCTACTAACCAATTGGATATGGTAAAACGCAGCTTGCGTTGGGCATGTGGTCTTCAAGAGGGTTAAAGGCATAAAACCAGTTGAAGCGGATGCGAACATGAGACCTCTGCTAAAGGGGCTCAAGCACTTACCACCCCGCCACCCCCTTGAAGGTTTGAGTTGACTTTAGGTCAAAGATATGCCAATTTCACAGTCAATATGTTAACAATACTAAACAATTTCAGGAGATACAAAATAGACACTGGAAAAAGGTTCATTACAAAATGCAGAGTTTGACTTCCAAAGTCAAAGTGCCCTCACTTCGGAACACAAGTACTCTTTGCTTGAAATTGAACACAAATGAATAGAATTAAAGGACAGAAGTTTATACATCCTTACGACATGACAAACATCGGTATCGTTGCCAATGTTGCAATCACATCCAATGCTAGCATTAGCTTCTTGGGATAGCTTTGGCACTTCAGAAACCATATCAAGACTGCAATCGTCGCCATCAAATCTCCAACTTGTTGCATTCATGGCTGCAAGAATGTTCTCAACAGCTTCCACTAATTCAACATAACAGAAAGGTAGCAGATAATAGTTTGGTAAGTATTTTCAGTGAATAACTCAAGATCATGTCTCATTTTAAGAATATAAGTCAAACTTAGAAGTCAAACTACTCATGTGGGATTCCAATCAATTATGTTTGGTTTAACAAATCATCAGATTCAACCTTTTTTTAACACCCAAATAAATACACTTCCAATCATAAAAAAAGAAATAAGATTGATACACTTCCAATCATGAAAATACATATTGTTTTGACTTTGAAAGTCAAAACAGCTAAATTATTATAACTCCAATCATGAATTCTTGAAACTTAGCAAGAAAAGAGTGATAAAGATGCCAACTTTATTACCTGAAATTAACATATATATGTGTGTGTGTGTGTGTATATATATATATATAATAAATTTCTGCTATGAATTCTTAACTATGATTTTAACTCTATCCAATCAACAAAATCAAGAAACTTGCAGAACACACACACACACACACAAAAAAAAAGAGTGTTACCTTGTTGTTGTGGGACAGTGGATGAAACGAATCTTAGAAAGAATACAAAAGATAGAGTCAGAAACATCATAATTTGAGGTTTTGTTGTCAAGAGTTGTGTGTGGCCTGGGAAGACAAGTTTAGAGATGAGATGGGTGTAAAATTATTATTAGAGACAAGTCTGCTGCAGGCTTTGAATACAAACAAGTAGTCAAATGTGTGTATTAAGCTGTGCTGGTCCTAATCAGGTAGTAGTCATATACATACTCATATCAGGATTCAGGACAGCTTGTTTATTATTTAAAAAAATTAATAATAATAATAATAATAATAATAATAATAATAATAATAATAATAATAATAATAATAATAATAATAATAATAATAAAGGGTCCTGTTTGAAACTACTTGCGAATGCGATCTAACGTAGTAACATGTGGAGATGTTCGTTGTCTCGTTGAAAAAAAAAAGGAAAAATCAAATCAGAGAAGATGGGCAATAGATGATAATATAGACTTTGGGCTCCTACAAATATCTTTGCTTTGAGAATTAAATTAGGACTTGCTACTTGCTAGCCAACGGTAAATGAGACGAGCAGAGTTAGGATGGGTATGGGCTCGTTTATTTTACTAAGCTAAATTGTTTAGCTCGAGTAAGCATATGGCTTTATAGATTTCAAATCATTTACAAAACAAGCTGATTTCGAAAGATTTTTTTAATCGGACCGCAAGGTTTTTAAACAGTCCTAGCAATTGTATCGAGGTGAAAGCAATCCCATGATGTGTGAGCTATGAGAGCACATGTTTTACATATTTGATTATGTATATGAATTAAAATAACCCTAATCTCATAGAATTATTAGTTGATAAATTTTCTTTCTTGTCGTCCCACTTTCACGTATCAAACAGTAATTAAAAGTGATAATATAAACACACGTTTAAAATGTAATAACTTTAAAAAATATATATACTTTTTTTGCTTTGTTACATCGTGTTTGTAATTTTGTATGTATGAGAAAGATAAGGTTGAGATGTGTCGAGTGTGAACCAAAAAAGCAATTGGTCTAATGATATCAAAAGGTTGGGATATGACCATTGTTTCCTTTTAATAATATTCAAAACATCTCCTTTTTAAATTTTAATTAATTTAATCTCAACATGCATGTGTTTGGATCCCTCGTTTTTCATTTTTAATGCCAACTATATGCTTCTAAAGTCTAAACACAATCCAGTGAGTACAATTCGATAAGAAATAATAATAATAAAGAAATGTTTTATACGAAGTAGCAAGACGTATAAAATTCAAGACTTTTAAAGAGTTTATTAGATTTGTTATACGTGTCATGTGAAGTTAGTTTTTACGTTTTTTTTAGCATATGCAAATTTACAAGATAAATAAAAAAGATCATATGCTAAATCTTAAAATATTTATAGCTAGATCAAATTTATATAACCCTTTTGATTTTTTATGTATTATTATTTGTTAAAAAAGTTTAATGATATATTAAATAAAGTTAGTCCCACTTCTTATGGTGTGATGGTGAAGGTGTTGGGGTTTCAAATGGAAAGTTGAAATGATCTAAAAATGAGGGAGGAAATTAGGTATTTTATTTTTTAATTATCAAATGGATATCAAAGTATCAAACTCCTAGGTAGCTAGTTCCAACATGTAAACATTTAGCTCGAGATGAGCTATACTTAGTTTATAAAAAAGCATTTTATAAGTTGGTATGGGAATTAAAATAAAAATTAATTATTTATTATATATTTATATTATCATAAAAGAAGTTATACTTATTTTATACTGTCTACACACATTGTATTTTCAAACTTGTAGGGTGCCCTCGAGTACACATTTGACCAAGATATTGTATATGTAAAATAAACATCTCTTTTTCAACTTGGTATTGACCTTTTTCGTCCTTATTGTTTTCTGAGAGTGCAAATTAACCCTTTTCGATGTCATAATTTCTTTACCGACAACCAAATTCAATGGTCAAACAAGTAGTTCAAGAAATAGGAGGGATTTTAAATAGATAAAAAAAGAAGTTCGAACTCTATAAAATGTTTATAAAAGCTTACGATCTCTTAATGACTATGTTATAAATATATATATTCAAGTGACCATTTTGCTTTTGTTTAAACTTACTTTACGTACATAAACTTTAATCTGATTTATGTTATAAATTTATAATATTCACATGACCGTTTTTCTTTGACAAACATTGGACAGATATTACGATATATAAAAATTCTAGTTTGAACTCAAATTCAACACGCAATTAGCAGAGTAATAATCCGTATTAACTTTTACTTGATGTTTTACTTTATGAAAACTAAAAAAAAACATGATCATGAAAGCTAAAAACAAAGATTTTCATATATGAAGGGATAGGGTACTTATTTCCGGTGCGGATAGGGAGCCCTATCTCACAGTTAATTCACCAATAAGCCCGTGGAAGATTATTCCGCGAAGCCAATTCAAACCAAATTCCCTCATGGCATCTTATTCGCGGAGTTGCTTCCGCGGAAGGAAACCAACTCACTCGTGAGATGACATCAACCATACAATGTCATCACTTCAGAGGAATCTTCGTACGTACTTCAACGCGCAGAATATTTGTCCAACCTCAGCTTTCAGTATGAGGTGCGGACGATCAAGAATGAAGAAGATTTGCTCAGATCTGGGCAGGCTTTGCACCAAATGGCAACACGTGTCAGGGATGGTCCAACAATCACTGATAGGAATAGTGATATGACTGCTCCCACGCTTCAACCATCCTGCTGTCAACAGTACTGGTCAGAGTACAGTGCAGACCTGCTTACCTACTGCCAGACGTCACGTCAGACGGCAGCAGGTAAGTCAACCATGTCGTGTCAAGACGAAGCGTCGCCTGTGCCCAATCAGGAGGTGCCACGTGTAACTTTTGCAAACCGGCTCCAACTTTCACTCACATCAGCATTAATTGTCACCTGGATGCCCGCCATTTTCATGGACCGAAGACATTTGGGCCTGGTCAAGGCCCAAATCGATTACAAGACTTTATGGGCCGTTTCACTCAGCCCGTATCTTCTCCTATAAATAGAAGACTGCATCTCCTTCACAAGGGATGGACTTTCATACATTACACACGAGAATTAGGATAGAGAGAATACTTGTAACACTCTGGTAATCTTCAAGTAATAAAGATTCCTCTCTTCCCAGTGGACGTAGGTCACTCTTGACCGAACCACTTATATTCTTGTGTTCTTTCACCACACACCCACACTTATTTTATTGTCATATAAGTTACGGTTCATCTAACAGTGTGAGCGAAGGGTTGTACCAGAGTGAACACGTGTATTAACACACATGATGGTTATCGTTAATCTCTGTTATACCCGTTGTTTCTTCAATATAAACACCTTAAATATCATACATAAATACAAACTAAATACAAAATATCACATAGATACCTGACAATTTACATTTTTTTAAATACGCTATTTTTTAAAGTCTTTTTAGCAGGTCTCAAATAACCACCATTTTACCCTTATTTGGCTCAACATTTTAAACATGCAAATTTACACATATTTACTTATTTTTTTTACTAGTTGCGAAAATCAGAATGCAAATTGATGGAAATCACTGTAAAACGTTACTTTTTTCATGATTTTACGTTCAGCAATAACACAGGAACTTAATACTAGTTTTACATTATACATTCGTGATTTAGCAGGATTCATGAATTATTCTCAGGAACTTTATCGTTATAAAATGACACTAATTGTCATAAAATGATATTAACATTAATATAAAATCAATACATGCAAGAATTTTATTTTATCAGTATACATGCAAGAATTATCATTACCATTATCAATACCATATCAATATATTTTATGGTGAGGTAATAGAGTTACCGTTCCGTTACCGTTCCATTGATGTTTCGTTAGACCGCCCATAGTAGGGGGGTGAATTGGGCGTGGAGCCGTGGATTGCCCAAAAAAACGCCCTACCACGCTCGGAACCACCACCCCCTTGAGCCTTTTTTTTATAAAAACATAGTGGTGGCGTGATGTATATAACGCCGTGGATTTTGAATTGTTTTGAGTCAGTTCATAATGATAATCCTAACAAATTGAAGTTTTGTTATAATTTTGTGTATGGTTTGATTTTGTATGTGCTGGAAATGGGCTGAGCAGTAATGGGCTTAGGAAATGAAGAGAAAGGCTTGCTGAGCTGTTGCTGTCTAGCTGAATACTGTTGGGCTTAACCAACGTCTCACTTTAAAATTTGATCACAGTTAGTCGGTAATCGTTTGTATTAGGGGTGTCAATGAGCCGAGCAGCTCACGAGCTACTCGAGATCGGCTCGATAAAAAAAACTCGAAATGAGCCGAGCCTTATCAAGTTCGAGCCGAGCTTGAGCCTAAAACAAAGTTTGTTTACTTATCGAGCCCGATAACGTTAATAACTTTTCCATCCAAAAGTCTCTCTCTCTCCCACGTTTCCCCCACAATTTTAAAACGTTAATAACTTTTATATACGAGATTTTTAGAAAAAAATATACCAAATTAACGAAAACGATTACCATACTGCTATACAAAAAATAATTTTTTATCATTTTTTGTTTATACAGGAAAAAACACAATGTATTCAGGTAATTCATTAATCATGTTTAGACAAGTAACTAATAATGTTCAAACTAGGAATTCCATTTTCATCAAGAGTAGAATAGGTAAAAGCACTCCTTTCCAAAAAAAAAACATATCTCCAACACTACTGCCTCAATCATGCCTCGTAATTGTTGTTTCTAGCTCTGCTCTCCATCCAAATATAAATTTTCTTTTTAATATACATTTTCATTTTATTCACATGATTAAAATTGTTGTTTTTTCATATTATAGACTTATGGTAAATTAATTTTTATGTTAAAATCATATACAAATATTTTATCACGTCATATTAGATTTATCTATCTTAGATTTATCACGTCATATTTTATCCTCGTTCTTGTTCTTGATCGTTATGGAATGTCTCTCTTGGATGTTGGAGAAAGCCAAAGCTATTGGGGTTCTTAAAGGCATTAGTCTAACGGCGGAAGAAGTGGATCTTAGCCATTTATTCTACACGGATGACGCTCTTATTATGGGAGAATGGTCGCGTGAAAATCTTCAATGCACGGCTCGGATTCTTAGAGTCTTTTATTTATGTTCGGGTTTGCGCATTAACCTCCACAAATCCAATTTATTTGGGATTGGTACTGAAGACAATGAAGTTGATAACATGATGGAGGTGTTGGGATGTAAAAGAGGAGCCTTCCCGTTCGATTATTTGGGCATCAAAGTCGGAGCTAAAATGTCTAGAATTAATAATTGGAATGGGGTGATCGAGGTTATTAAAATCGGTTGATTTCATGGAAGACAAGACACTTATCCATTGGAGGTCGTATAGTTCTCATAAGATCGGTACTAGAAAACTTGCCTATTTATTACTTGTCGTTGTATAAAGCTCCAAGGGCGGTTATAGAAAACATAGAGACTATAAAAAGGCGATTTTTTATGGGCGGGGTCTAGTGTCGATAAAAAGATTAACAAGTCAACGACGCCTTACTCCTTAAGTGGACATGGCATTTTAAAAACGAGACTCGTAGTCTGTGGAAACGGGTCGTTCTGGGCTGCCATGGGTCGAGTAGAACCTGGACATCACTGCCATGCTCTCCTTCGGCGAATGGATGTTGGAAACATATAGTAAAGGTTGGTGAAAAAAGAGTTGGAAATGATACGATGCTTAATAGTTTTTTCGTGGCTGCAGTAGGGAATGGTTCATCGATAAGTTTCTTGGCAGATTCATGGCTGCATAATGTTCCTCTTCGTTACGTTTACCCAAATCTGTTCAGGATTGAAAGATCTAAATGGGCGACCGTAGCGGACAGGATTCGAGTTGTCGATGGGGTGAAAATTTTGACTTGGGATTGGCGCAGAGATCCCTATGAAGCGGATCAGGTTTCAGAACTCCTCTCACTGCTCTCGGACATTTATGATTATGAATGGAAAGGGGGATGCGATAGCTGGAAATGGACAGCAGCAACCGATGGTATTTTTTCTGTGAAAAAGGCAAAAAAATTGATGCAAACATTCAACATACAGCCGCAAACCTGGATAATGAAGTGGAATGGATGGACGCCGCTGAAATGTAAAGTTATGGCCTGGCGAGCTGCTATTAATCGTCTCCCAACGAAAGATGCGTTGCTGGCTCGTGGAGTTTCTGTGCAGAACCAGATGTGCGATTTTTGCAGCTCCGCTGTGGAGTCGTCAAACCACTTGTTCACTGGATGCTGTTTTGCAGCTGAGCTTTGGTCCCGGGTCGCTTCTTGGTGTCGCCTTCCGCCTATTTACGCCTTTGAAGTCACTGATTTGGTGGATTTGGCAGATTATCAAGGCACTACGTCGACTGGAAAATACATCTTGCGGGGTATTTTGATCACTTCCATTTGGGCGATATGGAGTGAAAGGAACAATAGATTATTTAACGATACAAAACGAAGGGCCATAGAACTCTTGGAACATATAAAATCGATGTCCTTTTTCTGGATTCGTAATAGGTCTAGATTCAAAGACTTAGATTGGATTGCTTGGTGTAACTATCCATTGTCCTATATGTAATCGGTTTGTTGCCCGGGGGTCCTTGCTTTGAGGACCGTTCGGTGCGTTTTTGAATGAAATTTAACTTTCAAAAAAAAAAAAAAAATTTCCAAGATATAATCTAATAACATATACTACTATATTGTATAGGAATATCAGATAATATTAAATTTATTTAGAGTTAATTGCCAAAATGGCCCCTGAGGTTTTCCTAAATTGCTTGTCTAGTCATAAAACTTGATTTTTATCACTGGAGCCCCTCAGAGATCAAAAAGTGTCAAAATGGTCACTATTTAACTGAGTTTTTAACTGACTAATGAAAGCCAGTTAAGTCTTATTGGCAATTTCGTCATTTATGTCCTCAGGGGCCAAAATGTCAATTAATGGAAAGTTATAAAAAAATAAAATTCAAACACGTTTTTTTGAACTCGTTTTTTTTTTCGAACACATTTTTTTTTTCGAACACGTTTTTTTTGCGAACACGTTTTTTTTTTCCGAACTCGTTTTTTTCCGAACACGTTTTTTTTTCCGAACTAGTTTTTTTTTTCGAACATGTCTTTTTTAGAACACGATTTTTTCGAACACGTTTTTTTTTCCGAACACGTTTTTTTTCCCGAACTCGTTTTTTTTCCGAACACGTTTTTTTTCGAAAGCGTTTTTTTTTCGAACACGTGTTTTTTTCGAACACATTTTTTTCGAACACGTTTTTTTTTTTCGAACACGTTTTTTTTCGAACACGTTTTTTTTTCGAACACATTTTTTTTCGAACACGTTTTTTTTTTCTCGAACACGTTTTTTTTTCGAACACGTTTTTTTTTTCCGAACATCTTTTTTTTTCGAACACATTTTTTTTCAAACACGTTTTTTTTTCGAACTAGCTTGAATTGAACGTTTATGGAGCTTGGCATCACATAATATGGGTGATAAGCAAAGGGAATGCTTCAACCGACACGGAATTCAACTTCTTAATCTGTTTCAGAAGCAAGACACCCGCAATTTTCATGCATGGAATTACAAGAGGTCATGACTTGTTGTATTTGGTGATGTTTTTAATCGGGATTTACGTAATCTGAATTTACCTTACTTGTTATGCACTTTTCATAGACTAGCTTGAATTGAACATCAAAACGTGTTCGAAAAAAAAATGTTTGAAAAAAAACGTGTTCGGAAAAAAACGAGTTCGGAAAAAAACGTGTTCGAAAAAACGTATTTGAATTTTATTTTTTTATAACTTTCCATTAATTGTCATTTTGGCCCATGAGGACATAAATGACGAAATTGCCCTTAAGACTTAACTGACTTTCATTATTCGGTTAAAAACTCAGCTAAATAATGACCATTTTGGCACTTTTTGATCTCTGAGAGGCTACAGTGACAAAAATCAAATTTGATGACCAGACAAGCAATTCAAGAAAAACCTCAGAGCCGTAATTAACTCATTTATTTATTTCACTAAACTTTAGGATATAATCTAGTTAAATTTTAAACTAAAAACGAGGAGAACATTATCTTTACATGATTTTAATTAATAATCAACGTATACTACAGCACACACACACACAAAAACAACGTGACGTCCGTACAACCCCTCTTTATCTTCTCCCCAAATCATGAAGCCCTAACCATCTCTTCCATTCCTGTTCCCCTTCAATGGAAATTAAACAACAACACTCCACCTTCAACAACAACAACAACGACAATAATATTAATAACACCGAATTTCAAGAAGCCTTCGAAGAATTCCCGTTGGTCTACGTCTTAAATTCGTCGGAAGAAGAATCATATGAATGCGTTTGTAGTTTGGATTCTGATATAAAGGATGATGATGAAACTAATATTACTTTCATATCGGAGCATTCGCCGGACTCCCCCTCCTCTCCTTCCGCCGCTGGTCTCCGTCAACGGCGACTCGGTTCGCCGCAGTCTCGCTTTTTTAAGAATAATCCAGACGGATTGATTGATTTTCATCCTACAGGTATTAATAATAATAATAATAATAATAATAATAAGGCTCGTATATATGATTATTGATCGTATATATGACTCGTATACACTTACAGTGGTTATATACTTGCACAACCGAACACAATCTAATGCCATTTTTGTTTGTTAACGTTCTAACCGAAGAGTTTCATGGATATAAATGAACACAAATGGACATAAATGTGCAGATATATATATATATAAGCTTTTGTGTAAAACAATATAATACATGAACAAATGTAGTATATGTTTTTTAATAATATTTAAACGAACATGAATGGATGTTCACGAACATAAATGAACCAATGAAACGTGTTCACGTTCGTTCATTTATTAAATAAGAGAACTTCCTGCCGTACGATTAACTAACGTTCGGTTCGGTTCATTTGCAGGCCTAGGTAATAAGAACAAGCGTTCGTGCAGTTTGAAGGATAATGAGAAATCGAATGAAAATTTGAGTTTAGACAGCCACGAGAGTTCTGCAATTACTAGTGTTAGTGATGATGAGAAAGTCAACGATGAGTCAACTACAGCGGATTCTCCAAATTCTGGATCAGATCTTCCATTTATGTTAGATGAATTGGTAATTGAAGTTACTAGTTTTCAAACATAACTGTTAGTGAAGTCTGTTAAATTTTTAATATTATTAACTTATTACTTATTCTTCATACATGTTACTGAATGATCCGTATGTGGTTATAAGACATGGTATAAATTATGTGCAGGGGAGTGTTTCTGGAATTTGTAAGTTTTGTTACAGCACTGGTGTTAAGTTGGTTAATTGGCTTCAAACCGATGAGTCTGCATTGAAGTTGTGTGTTCAAATCGGATGGGGATTGTTATGGTTGGTTTACTGCTGTTTCGTTTTAGTTTGTTTGTTAGTTCCAGCTTTTGTTTTTGGTTTCGTGGTGGTGAAATGGATAGTTGAGGATCCGGCACAGGTAGCAGAGCAGTTGACTTTCGATTATACGAAAGATACTCCGATGGCTTTTGTACCTGTAAGTTATTGTCTGGATTCATCTCCTTTAGTGCACAGGCAAGAGAGTGAGATTGGGAATTTTGCTGAATCGCGGGTCGTGCCGTTTGGTCATGAACTGAAGGCCACCGTCTCTTTGGTGCTGCCGGAATCAGACTACAACAGACATCTTGGGATTTTTCAGGTTTGTAACAATGTAGTCATATTTGAGATGGATCATCTTTTCGTATTGGATAATGAATAATGATATAATATCTGTTTATCTGATTCTTTTAGCGGAGCGTTTATATTCTTTCAAGGGGATTAGGCTATACCTTATTTGTGTCTATATGCTTTTTATCTGTTATTACTGGAGTTTTCTTACCATTGTGTGTTGCTGCTATTATCAACTATGTTTTTTGATGTTTTGATTCCCACTTATCCGGATGATATACTTTACATGACAAGATAAGGTTTTTCTAGCATATTTGTTCTTTCATGGGGATTACGTCTCCCTGCTTTTTTATCTGTTACGACTATAGTTCTCTCACCATTTTATGTTATCAGTGTTTTGCTACTTTATTTTTGGTACTTTTTGTATGTTATATTGTTATATGGATCTTACATGTCATTATGTCAATGAACGGTTTTTCGAGCCAGGGGTCTCAGTGGGAGCAACCTCTATCTTTCGGGATAGAGGAAAGGTTTGCCCCCATCCTACACTCCCTAGACCTAACATATGAGTGGGATTTTACATGGTAGGTTTGTTTGTTCGGTTGTTTGATTTAGTTTTTGATTCCTTTCAATTTTAAGTCCTTAAATCATTGTCAATCTACTTTTATTAAAGGTGAGGGTGGACTTTCTCTCTGGTGATGGTACACTCCTTGCAAGTACGCGGAAGCCAAGTATGTTGCAATTCAAAAGTGAGCCGATTCGGCTTCTGTCAACTTTTCTCAAATTAGCTTATCTTCTCACCGGCTTTCCATCTGAAACACAAACTTTGGACATAGAGTTTAGAGGGTATACAGAAAAAGATATCCCTCTGTCATGCTTACGGGTCGTCATTGAACAACGGGCAGAATTTGCAAAAGGGGGCGGTGTCCCCGAAATATACTCAGCGTCTTTGAAATTAGAGTCCCAATTTCCTTTCTTAAAGAGGATGTTGTGGTATTGGAAATGGTTGATATACATGTGGATTAGCACAATGATTTTTATAACGGAGTTGTTATTCACACTGCTATGTTGCACACCTGTCATATTTCCATGGGTACGGCGTGTGGGTTCTTCAATTAACATTGCAGCTCACAACAAGCCTCCTGGTTGAAGTTGGCTACACTTGGGGAAGTCCCCAGATGGTCATCTTTGTTCCTGGTATGCAACGAAACTCTGTACTCTACCATGTATGTTCTGGCTGATAAAAAAAGTTGAAAACAGTGAAATTGTCAAGATTAAGTATCTCATGCCGTTTTCGTATTTAGAGTTTCATAATTTATAATAAGTAATACAGGCAAAATTTAAAATTTTACTTTATGTAGATTTGTATTCACAACAATTCAGTAGTTTGTGGACATTATATCAAATCTTCAATGTGATGTATTCACCGTGTATCCTATATTGGTTTCTCATATTCATTCTGTTGATGCTCTTTCTTTTGACCCATATAGAAAGTGTTTTTTGGCTACAAAGTATCGTATGTGTGACTCATGTAGTTTTAGGCGAAGATTGCGGTTTTACATGCACAGTTTAAATGGTGAGAATACACCATTGTAATCATACAATTCGTTAATGCATCAGATATGGACAATTTGGACTGACTGTTATAATTTTAGACGTAACGTTATACCTAGTTTAGAACTTTAGATGCACCATTATAATCACTATGTCAGTGTTTTGCTTAAAGAAGGATATAACAACATTGCACTTAAACTAGATAATTGGATTCTCATAAGATAGTATATAAAAGTATCTGGGCTAAAAGTAACTTTAGTGGAACTAGATTTAAATGAAAAAAAAAAAAAAAGACAACAATACATGCCGATTTTTATTTTGTTATAATATTTTCAACTCTAAAGTTGCGATAAGTGTTGTAAAAAATCGCGGGCCGTCTACTGATTAATTTTCAGTTAATCACTCAATCAATCAGCAGTCACCCAAGTTGGAAAAATCAGTCCAAATTGGCCAAAATTGGACCTAAACGGTCAAAATTAGGTAAAAAAAACGGACCAAATCGAACCTGTAGAACGACTTTTACCTTATTTTGAACCAAAATCAGACCAATTTCTAGCCATAACACATCTGCCCTAGTGTCGTTATTGAGGATACTCCATGATTTTGAATCCTACTTAAATACATGAGTTGAATTCGGGGTTAGAGTTAAGGAGATAGAAGGGGGCGTATAATGAAGGTGGGTTGGGATTTAGAGTTTTTAACATTTAACCCCCTATATCTTTATTAGTTTATATTTGGTCTCAAAACTTAGAAGTTTATACATAAACAACACAAAATAATGTTATATACTTATAAAATTATACGTAAAAAGTCCGATCCAATTAATCTTGATTAATCACTAGTCTCCACCTCACCGTCCGACTAGTGCCTAGCTAGTTCTATAACATTGGTTACAATATTGTCATTGTATCAGTTTAAGTATTTAAATAATATGATTAATGGTTTAAAACGATCTTACTTCTCTGGCATAACTTTTACTTATGATCCTATCTAGGGCTGGTCACGAGCCGAGCTGATCCAATCGGAGCTTTGCTCGTGCTTGGCTCGTTTACAAATCGAACCGAGCGGAGCGGCTCATTTACAATTGAGCCAAAAACCGAGCGAACATTTTTCGAGTGTCAATATTTCCGAGCGAGACTTGAGCACAGAGTAATTTGGACAACCATAAAATTGGGATGTTTCGTTCGATGTTTTCATTCTTGGGTGACAACTAAGGCACAACTGTCCGATGATAACACTAACAAACGAGATCCACAATAGTTGAAATAATCTATATATATATATAAAAGAAAAGACTTTTGCTGACGTGGCGTGCAATGGAGGCCCCAACCTTGTGCCACGTGGCATCATAATGGAGAGTTTTTGGTGTTTTTGAATTGTTTTCTTTTTTAATTAAATTGAGTTATTTTAGGAAAAAAAGAATTTAAAAATAAATTTAAAATTTTCTCTCTCATATTTCCTCCCATAACTTTTAAACGTTTATATCTTTTATATACGGGATTTTTTAAAGAAAAAAATTACACCAAATTAACGAGCGTTTTATTATCTTTCCAACGAGTACCATAGTGCTATATAAAAAACGGAGAAAAAAATCTACTATTTTTTGTGGGTTTCGTTCATACAGGAAAAAAATACACAAAGTGTTCATATTATCACGTAAAATTAGATTTTGTGGGGAATATGAGTTATTACTGATTAGAATACTATGAACATGCAATGATTAGAAGATTTTGTAGTTAGTTAACTTGAGCCATTTGTAATAGGTTATCACGTAAAATTAGATTTAGCAACCCCGGGACCCTCCCGGGGTAATCAGCTAGTTTTGTATAAACGGGATTAGAACAGCTCTTTGTATTATGCTAATCCAACAAAGTTAAAAAGAAGGGCATATATGTGCATCAAGTTTTTTGAGAAAAGATGAACTCTTGACAATCTCTCTTACAGGCTTATCGGTGAATCTTATGATACCGTACGCCCATGCCCCGGCTATAGCTCCTAGTATCGGTTCGACTATGTAGACCCACAAACCTTGGTATTGGTTCGACACTATAGCCGGGCCTAGGGTCCGGGCTGGGTTCATTGATGCTCCTGATATTGGCCTTCATTAACATATATAAACATTTCAAATATGTAGATGAGTAATGAAAAGGAGAAATGTGACTGTAGTTTCAAAGATATATTATTGTACCCTGCAAACATGGCATTAAGTAAGATGGTTGATCCAATGGCAAGTCCTGCTGCTTCTCCTATCTGCATCAACATAATTCAGAATAGAATAATTTAAGAATATTCTTATTTTTTTTTTAATTTAGAAAAGCAATTTGTAAACATATATTTAAAAGAAGTCAATTGTTATACATATATTTAAAATCAACTTGAGTTTAAATATATATTAATAATTGTTTTATTTAATTTGCAAAGAAAAGTCAACTCAAATCCAGTACTTTTTCTTTGATATTTTTTGTTTGATGCACTTTCGATAATCTATTTTTCAAACTGACTACGGGTGTTACACGTATATTACAGATAAAAAAGAGTATAGGGTACTTTAAAACGAATACAAATGTTCTCTACGGTCAAATGACCATGTTACCCACTGAGTGGGTCCGCTCTTGTTCAAGATGATATGAGTAACAAGGAAAGTTGTTACTAACAGCTCGGTCATCTGTAGCGACACTAGATATAACGAACATGAGATAGAAGGTGATAATGAATTCCAACACCAAAGATTGGAGGTTGGACCCTATGGGAATGGTTGCTCCTAGATTATTGTTCTTCGAGTTGAATATCAACCAAAGGCTTCCACTTGCTAGGGTTGATCCAAGGAATTGAGCAATAATGTATGGAGGTACCTAAACAAACAAATAACGAAAGTTTGAATATGATGCATGCCAAAATGTAGCTTCAGATTAACATGTACTGACTTGTTTCATAGGGAATTTCTTGCTAGAGGCAAAAGCAATGGTGACCGCAGGGTTGAAATGGGCACCGGAGATGTGGCCAACGGTGTAAATCATCACCATCACCACCAACCCCCATACGCTGGCGATTCCTGTTTGACCGATTGCATGATCCCTCTTGGTGTCCACCACCACCACACCACAACCAGCAAACACCATGAAGTATGTGCCCAAAAATTCTGCAATTAACTGCACAAGACTTAAAACCATTAGTAATCATCATCATCATCAAAAAAAAAAAAAAAGAGGTAAGCTACAATTCACTTTTTTAAAAGGAATCTTTACAAAAACAACAACAATAATAGAAAACATAAAGTCAAAAAGATGATAGAGAAGACTTGCAACCTTAGGATATATCCTTAAATTAGGCAATATTCAAACTCATTTGATCATATGCATGTATTGAAACAAGATGGATGTATATGTGCACAAATTTAAACTTTAACCTTTCAATCTTTCATGTATGTATGCTTCTTAGTGACTAATTAACCGTTGCATGTAATTATATCATTCTTCATCAAAACAAAATTGATAAAAAAGAATAAAAGTATAAATATGCATGTGATTGATCCTTTTTAATTAAAGACTCTATTACCACGTACATGCACAATGTATCAATCTTTTTTACTCTTATAAAAGCATGCACCATCAAAGGTGAAAAGTAGAGGTAATTTATATGATTTTAACATGAAAAAAAGAGCACCTTCTGGAAAAAAGGAAGAGTGAAAAGGTTTTGATGATGTGAAGAAAGTGCTGCAATATCTTTAATGTCAGGTCTCTCTTCATGGGCTGCCCCTACAACAATCTCAGCCATCACAGAATGTTTTGGGCTGGTGAGGGGTTGGGTTGTTAAGGAGTTAGAAAATAATTAATATGGATTGTGCTCCTAGAAGATGGTTAATTGGTTATATAAATACACACATGTATATTATATAACTAGAACGTCTGCAAGTGCGTCACTCATTGAATTAAAAAAAGACAATAAAAAAGATAATAAATTAAGTTATTATTGTGAGAACGAATGGAAAAACCGCAAAAAATAAATCAAAAACCATTCTTTCATTCGTTTTTTTTGTTAAAAAAACCAACAAAAAATGATTCACGCTTAAAATACAACAAAAAATGATTCAGCTTAAAAATTTTAACGTATATGAAAGTAAATTATTGTTTTACACATATGTAAGTTTACCGTTGACACATGTAAACTGTTACCATTTACACTCATGTACATAAATTTATTTTAGAATGTTTCTACGAGACAAGATGAATTAATTGGAAGGTAAATTGTTTTTTTTAATATAATAAGGTTTGTTGCCCGCCTACCCGCTATCTTGATGTAATTTTTCGCGAATTTCTATGAATAAATGGATTTCATTATAAGGTTTGTATTAAAAATGATTTTGACATGATTTTTTCATTTGTTCTCACGTACTGTTCTCGCTATATTTAGTGTTGTCCAGATAACCATGTATATATAGAGGATCTGGATCATTTACAAACTCATTTTATTGCGAGAACTTGAGAAGTCCGTTGAAAATCCTACATCCCATGCGATTTTTCTAACAAATTTTTCTAAAAACAAAGATAAATATCTAACTAACAAACTTGGCAACTTTTTTTTTTTAAATTGGGATCGTGCATTTTTATAGGTGTAAGTAAAATGATGTTACACCATGTTACGTCATATTTACACCACTTTTGTGCTTTGTAATTTTTTTACACTGATGTAATTTTTCATATATGTTTTTAGTTTTTTATTTATCCGTAACATTAAGATAATTTAAGTTATTTTAGAATAAAATAAAATAAAAAAAACTGCATGGGGTCGTAGTTCTCGCAATAAGGAGGCGTTCTCATTTGATCCAATCCATATATATATAGGGATCATGTGAAAACCCACTCTTAGAGTGTAAACCCTGGAAACTCCTATGAAACGGGCTTATTTTTTATGAATATTTTAGGGCATGTAGCATATATGATTTTAAGCATTTTGGAGCAAAAAAAAAAACGACGAACATTTAAAGAAAATAAGTTTTCGATTAACACATGTCACACGAAAATAACATTTGGAAAGCCAAAAACAGTAAAATAAAATAAAACCTTTAGCGGCGACAAGTCGTCGCTAATAGTAATGTCCAGGTAGCACAGGAAAGTGTCACGTGACGTGACACGTGAAAAAAATTCACAATTGATTTACACATGGAAATAGGTATTAAGCGGCGACAGTACATGGGCATTAGCGACGGATCAAAAATGACGCCGTCATTAGCCGCGACATGTCGCCGCTAAAGCCCACCATCCTTGTAGTGAATATATAAGAAAAAGACACGATGCATGCATTACATATAACCAAACAACATATTGAGTTAAAAAGAAAACATATGCTTTTCACAAAAAAAGGAGCATATGTATGTATTACATGTTGAGTGTAATCGCTTGTTTGTTTACGTGTACCATCTCATTCAAATAAACCCATAGATCATAGTTAAACAAAGATACAACTCCATAAATAACTGTTGAGATGCCGGATGCCCCTTGGTTGTCTCACTCAATGGCTTGAACCTTATGGTTTTGTAAGCCCATGCACCACTTATGGCACCAATCGTTGGTCCCAAAATGTAGACCCATAACCCTTTGTACTCGTTCCACACGAGCGCTGGCCCAATGCTTCTTGCCGGGTTCATTGATGCCCCTGATATTGGTCTGTAAACATATTCAAATGCATGTCTTATAACACAATCTTAATAATTACTAATTGTGTTATAAGTTATAACCACTATATATAACTAGCTATGTAGATTACTAGATTGTACCCCGCAAACATGGCGCTAAGTAGAACGGTTGATCCAATGGCGACCCCAGCTAGTTGTCCCGTCTACATTAAGCGATCAAGATATATCGTTACAATGATCATATTGGAAAAATATCCTTAGTAATAAGTAAAAGTGAGTAAAAATATATTTACAGCTCGATCATCTGTGGCGACTGAACAGATAACAAACATGAGGTAAAATGTGATAATAATTTCCATCACCAAAGATTGAAGATCGGACCCTGGAGGGACATTTCCAACGAAATGATCATGTGTCTCGTTACATATTAAGTGTAGGGTTCCGCTCGCTACGGTTGCTGCAAGGATTTGAGCTATCACATAGCCGGGTACCTAATTAAGCAAAGATTAATAACTTAAGGATTTTTAATATAGTGATCAATCAAGATTCATGTCTTTAAATATAAAAGTGTAACTGAAATGCTTGATGATGGTGAACCGTCACTAGCTAGATTGTTATAATAATATTCAAACTAGAGAAATAACAATAACAAATAACCAAACTTATTATGTAAAGAAAAAAACCGCTTACATGCATATCGAGAAGACAACGGTAACAATGTAAAAACCTTTTATGTTATCACATGTTTGTTTATATTTGTCTGTTTATATAAATGTTTGTGTTTACGCTTACATGTTTATCGAGACGACATCGGAAACAAAAAACGCTTACACGCTTATCGAGACGACAACAGTAACAAAGTGAAAACCTTTTACGTAAATAATAACGTTTGAGAACATACACGGGTCGTATGGGGCTATACGGCCCGTATACACAACCCAGTGTTGTTCATTCCAACCCATACCAAGCTGAAGTTATTCATAGGCAGCTCTACGACCTGTATGGGTCTATATGGGCCGTAAGGCTCACGTGTCAATCATTACCATGATTGGCAATGATTGGGACCTCCTATACGGGTCGTAGAGGGCCATGCAGGTCGTAGAGAAGTCTATATGAGTCGTATGGGCCTCTACGACCCGTATTGGCCTGTGCAAATAAGTTCCCTCCAAGTGCAAATAAGAGATGCCTATATAAAGATCATAATCTTGAAATATATATCCAACTGAACATCAAATTTATGATAATAATCACCTCTTTCCAAGGGAACCTTCTGAAAGATGCCAAGGCAATAGTGACAGCAGGGTTCATATGTGCACCGGAGACATGTCCAACGGTGTAAACCATCACCATCACTGCCGCGCCCCATACGATCGCGATTCCAGTCTGGCCCACCACATTGTTCTTATCATTGTTCACCATGATCGCACCACAGCCTGCAAATACCAAGAAGTACGTAGCGAACAACTCCGCTAGCAACTGCCAAAAAAATTGATCATGAAATCCTATCAGTAGAATCTCTACAATCCTTAGGTTTCTAATTTGTTACATTGTTTTAATAATATTTGCTTCTTAAGGGAAGATGAAACAATTGTTCATTTATATATTTTCTTAAAGTATTAACCATCATTTTCATTTCATATATAACGGACAATTTACGTTAGGATGACAGGTAGACGGGAAATAAGTTGCGCCGCCACCCCTTTCTGGATAGCGAAACTTAACCGACTAAAAACAAACCCTTGTCCTTGGGGAATCAAAATATTAGCTCAGGAATAGAGGAAAGATTACTGGGTACGTTTGTTTGTTATGTTTTTGAAGATGGAAATATGGATTAAAAGAAGCACCTTTTGGGAAATTTGAGGACTGGTCAAAGGAGAGGAAGGTGGTGTGGTATCATTAGTGTCATCTTTTGTTATGCTTATGGTGACTGATCCATGTTGATCATTGGCAGCACCACGGCTCTCAACCATGGCCATTCACCTCAGGAACCTGTGTGTGTTAGAAAGAGAAAGATAAAGGGGGGGGGGGGGGGGGTATATACTGAAATGGAGATAGATTTTAGGGAAGAAGACACAATGTATTTATAGTAGTATTAGTGAACAGTGAGGATGAAAGCTAGAGGTGAAATGAGAGGTGGTATCAAATGTGTTTGTGACATATTCAACATGTATGAGCCCTCACTGGTTTATTTAGTTTTTGAAATTTAATATTAATATTTAGAAGAATTAGTTTACTAAACTACTTACAAAATACATTGTTTTATTATTTATGAAATTAGGGATGATAAGCGGACCTAAATCAACTGCGGGCAAAAACCAAAAACCTGAAATATTTGAGGTGGGTAACATAACGTGTAAACGGGTATGAGATAAGATAAGATGATTATTTGAGTTTAATCAGTTATATGCATGATATTGAATACATAGTTAAATTTCACTTTAAATTTTTAGTGGAATATAATTATATAAATACTTAAAAAGCATGGTCGGTGGTGGACCATGCTTTTTAAGACACCACCCTTAATTTTATTAAAATGGCAACATTCACCCTTTAAGTTTTATATTTGATAAAATCAACTTTCGGGATTCACCACCCTTAACTTTATTAAAATGACAATATTCACCCTTTAACTTTATATTTATATTTGACAAAATCAACTTTCTGGCTTTAGAGAATTGACCCATTTACTTTCTAACTTGACAAAAATTACTTTCTAATTTCTTTTTAGCCCTCAAACTTTTTACGTGTAACTCATTATATCACCAAATTTTTCTATAAACGATATAAATTCACTTTTCGATATAGGGTTTTTTCCCTTCTGAAACGAGTCTGGTCAAATATAAAAGGTTTTATTTATTTTAACGTATAATATCGGTTGGCAAAACTATTCTGACGTAAATTTTGTTCGAAACGAGTCGGATCAAATGTAAAATGTTTTATTTCGACAGTAAATATTTGAGTTAACTACGTTTCTGACGTAAACTATGTTCGGAAAACAAGCGAGTCGGCTCAAATATAAAATGTTTTCATTCGATGGTATAAATCAAGTTATTGTACATTTTCATACAGTTAACGCGTCACATGGCGTGCCGCCACCGATAAACAACTTAGGTGTTCCCGCCGCAACGCGCGACCTATCGCAAGTATAAATACACGTTTCGACATAGGGTTTTTTTTTCTGAAACGAGTCTGGTCAAATGTAAAACGTTTTCATTCTTAGTTTTACGTATGATATCAGTTGGTCTAGGATTCTTAATTAAAATTTGTTCGGAAATGAATTAGATTAAATATAAAATCTTTTAATTTGACAGTAAAAATTCGAGTTACCTACGTTCTGCCTTAAACTGTGTTTGTAAACAAACGAGTCGGCTCAAATATAATTTGTTTTAATTCGATGGTGTAAAATTGAGTCATTGTACATTTTCGTACGCTTAACGCATCACAGGACGTGTCGCCGCCGCAACGCGCGGCCTACGGCAAGTATCTAGTTATGTATTAAATGTCATGCATATAACTATGTATAAAATTAATTTGCGATGTTTACTGTATACAGAAGACGATCATACACCACTTGCCTTTATTACTTTTTTTTTTCTCATATTACATAAGACGATGATACACCATTGATTTTGTATTTAACGTTTAAACCCACTCATTCCTATGCATACTAGCTTGTTACGGTTTCTATATAGTAAATAGATTTGTCTTTTTGAACCTATTCTTTTATACGGTAAAATAAAATAGAACAAGTGGATGGAAAAAAGGTGTAAAAAATGGGGAGAAAATTAGATGGTAAAAAAAAAGAACAATCGCCGGTTTTCTTATATTTTATATTAAATGGCCACATAGGCTATTTGTTGATTATACAGAAGTCGCTAGATTCGCATGACTTTAGTTTACCAAAACCAACCCATCGACCGACCACGGCTTTAGCTGTATCTTTGACTTTCATGACCTCATGTTGGTCCATAATGTAGAAAAAATTATATGCGTTACTTCTTTTTCAAGGTAAATAGAATATTAAAACGATAACATACGTCGTGGCCTATTAGCTCAGTTGGTTAGAGCGTCGTGCTAATAACGCGAAGGTCGCAGGTTCGAGACCTGCATGGGCCATTTTTTTCTCGTGGGCTTCTATTTTTGTTCCTTTGGTTTTATGGCATTCCACGAGGTTGTTTTATGTTGTTTCATGAGTTGTATATGGTTCCACTTTTCTATTCCACCACCATTTTTACTGTACGTAGTATTGATTTGGAGTCGCGCGATGAAAAACCTCAAGTTGTTATTGATGAGCAACGAGAACCTCAAAACTCTTTATTTATGGGACTGGCTAAATTGTATATACAACGACTAGCAAGAAACTAGTCGGGAAACCAAACAATCGAAGCAATGACTGGGTTTTGCAACCAAACTACTTATGTTACATTCCCTATTCCTATTGACAAACCACAAAAAGAAAATATGGCCGTGGGTGATTTGTGACCATGGACTTGTTTCATTCTTGCCATCGTGGTTCTTTGAAGGCAATCATCCGTCATCTTTCACGCACAACTTCTTTCCCACTTTCTTTAAACCATTCAATAGTAAAACATATGTCTCTTCTTTTAAATTATTTAAAATAATAAACTGGCTAATGGTATAAGCAAAACTTTTAAATTATTAATGTCCTTGATAAAAAATTTTAGAAGGTTTCTTGTTTAATCAACAGTAAAGGGTTCATATTTGTTTAAATGGTTTTTAGTTTTGTTAATATGACTAAGGTGTACAATAATCCTTCATAAAAAAAGAACAAAAAATAAAATGTTTATTAACCGAAACATAAGCAAGTCACAACGCACAAAAAGAAATAAAGCTTGTTTAGGGTTATTCTTTTTCATATGGTTAGACTAAGAATATGTTCAAAGAGCTGGGGAGGTTTTCAATTGTCATACAATTGATGTAATCTGTATTTAGATGTCTCTTTTTTAACTGAGATATAAAAATAACAGAAGTGTCTTACCAACATCAAGGCCTATTAGCTCAGTTGGTTAGAGCGTCGTGCTAATAACGCGAAGGTCGCAGGTTCGAGACCTGCATGGGCCATTTAATTTTACACTTAGCTTTTTGTTACATTTTACTTTCACCTCCTAGTGTGTAAATTAACAAATAGTGTGTAAATTAACAAATTCCAACTTGTCCCTGATAGACTCTTTATAATACATAAATGGCAATGATTTGAAGATATCCTGATTCTTATTATCCAAAGTATCTTTTTTGCTTCACGATGTTTATTTGAAAACGGAGTTATGATGTTTTGTTCATTTGGAGACTTGGTCTCAACAATGAAAAACTACTCATGTTCATGTACCACAAGAACATATTCGAGCTCAGACGCGCAAGTTTCTGTCAAGTGCGGTAGGCATTGACTGACCTACATGGCTACATACATGGGTTGCATGTCAAGTGACACCAAAGATTTTATGGTATAATACTTGGTTTTTTATGTTCATATACATTTTCAACTTTTGAACGACACCCATATACCAATACATTTTCAAAAATCGACATCAGTATAAAAAGATTGGGTTCATAATTGGGGATTAGTATCATACTTGACCAAAACTCTTTACCATTAAGGCCATACGTAGTGGCTTGCAAGATTAGCGCCCCTCCCCCACCATTTGATTGGCTCAACCAAAAGGTAGGTTTCAGGCGTTAAAAATTTAATGCCGAAGGCCAATTTTGCAAGATTAAGGCCCCTTTGTAGCTGTGTTGGGGCGCTAATTTTGTTTTAAGGCGCCCATTAGCGCTCGAGTACACATGGTCTAATGCAGATTGTGTTTTTAGCCATCTGTTGTATACAGTTTTATTTTCGCACAAATCACATTACATCTTATAAATTTACATGAAAAAAAGTAAGAGAAATAAATATATGTATTTTGGTGTGTCAATGATGCCATTTCTGGGAACAAAAATAAATAAATTAGAAAATATAAAAATATTTGAATAAAGAGATACCATCACACATGAACTATCACCTATTATAATTTACTATGAATTTCTCTCCTTTCCTGGGAAAAAAAAAATCTTTTTTAAGAAAGAAAATCAGCTGATGATACATTGCAGGCTCCATCATGTCCTTCATCTGCAAGAAAAAAATAAATCATTATTAATCATGATATTAAAGAAAACAAATCGGTCTGTATAGTTACCAAATCAGTCGAGTCGGGTTATGCTTGTCAAATTAGCCAAAATAGGCCTGACGTGTTTTTTTCTAAATGTGTTTTGGATTGACCCGACTTGTCCATTTAGGCCGCGACATAAATGATACATTTTCACATGTTACACAACGCACCCGATCCGCCCATTTTCCCACCAATTGCAGAAGTGAAAGTTACCTAGTGCTAGGATTCCCAAGGGTGAGCTCAAGATCATCAGAAACACATTCTTCATGTATCCTTTCACCTTCCCACGGTTTCACCAGACCTTTCATATGACTACCAAAAGCAAACTCAGATGAAACCGCATCAGACATAGGAACATCTGCTGTCTGGTCAACCCCAGCAGTGATGGCAGGTGAGCAAGTCCCACTCTGCCCGGGGTCCACATTCGTGAGCCAGTACCCGATAGTGCGTCCTTGAATCCAAACGCGTTTGAAGCGACAAGACTAAACGTGGGTGATGATGGTCCTTCTTGGGGCGTTTGGACCCCAGATAGCCATCCTGAACCAGTTGGTGTTTGACGGCCTGGACTTTGAGGGGTTGAAGATGGTAAGAACGGGTAGTGTTGTGGGACCCAGGCGGGATCCATGTCATTCATTCGTGGTGTCTGACAAGTAGGTGAAGCTAGTGGAGGAGTAACTGGAGCACTTATTGAACCACCGGGTATGTAAAGATGGTGAGGAAAATTGGATGACGGCGAAGAATTAGATGAGAGATTTTTTAACCAAGGTATAAGCGAATTTGGATCAGGGTTACCATTAGCAGCATAGAGAGATGAGATGGAGCTCGGATAAGATGATGGACTGGGGTTCAAACTGTATGAAGCATTTGGACTGGCTGATGCTGATCCACCTGTAGCCTCCACGCGTGTAACAGGTTTACAACCCTATACAAGTACAAAGTTAAGGAAGACATAAGATAAAGGTAACCATGATAAAATAAATAAATAAATAAAAAGCTATAATCATCAAAGACGAAAGGTGTAACATCTGGTCACTCTTACTGACCAATATTGTCCACTACAAGCTCGCAACTAAGTTTTCGTGTGTAGTTCAAGTTACACACAAGTCCAAGAGCGAAGGTTAGGTACACAGTTAAACGAAAAACACTCGGACTGTAGACAACAGCATATGATCGCTAAATATCGTTTAGAAACTATTTTTTTTCCAACCTTGTGATATTTGAAACTACAATTATAATGTTATTATGATTCATAAGTGACAAAACGTGAAGGTTAAATTTTGGATGCCTGGTCATCTTTGAGAAAACACAGCGCACACAAAAGCTTTTGCGAAAGAAATCCAACACAGGTTTATGAAATCTAATACATTCATCGTTATGGTTTAGTTAATGTAGTGAAGTCTTGAAAATTTAGCATGAACTAATATAGTTTGGAGGCTAAAATTTTAAAACGAACAAGCATCCAGTGTATATGGCCACCTAAGGTTTGACTAAACTAGTAGACAATCAAATAGCAGGAGAAAACAGCGCATCTAATATCCGATCAATCATAACGAGGAATAGCAAAAGAACACACTGTATTATAAGAAAAAACCCACTAACAGCAAACAATCTCTAACCCATTACCCAGTCATCCTAAAAATTCTCACACCCAAATACATTGAAATTAAGAGTTCTCGTCTCATCCTCATCCACCGCCAGTACTACCAAAACGCAGTTATGGTTCTTGAGAAAATGCATTCCTTATGATGTGGGATATACCTAAGGTGACATAAACCCCCATCAACCCATTTGTAACAACCCAACCTGAACCAGAATGACGTGTCACTAGTTTTGTCCCTAAAAACCTTAGATAACCATATACACTAGTTGCTCTTTCTTGTTAGAGTATCGAGGTCTAAACTATATTAGTTTCCGGAAAATTTAAAGACTTTACACAAACTAGACACATTTCATCACCACCGTTGGTTCGTATCTACTTTTTTTCTTCTATATTGCACGATTTCAGCTTGATAGATTCCGAATTTGAACATAATTTCTCCATCAGATCACAAACAGCAAACGCGCTTTGAAATCAAGTACTAGATAGATCTGATCAGGCTGACTAAAAAACCTAGAAATTAAAAACCAGAAATAAAATCTAACAGCCTTCTGCACATTGTAAATCAACTGGAAAGACTTCTGCTAAAAACTTATTTTCAAATCCATTCTGTTAAACCTGAATCCTAATATGTTGGATTTCTTTCCAAAAATTTATTTATCTGCACTCGTTGCTGAAACATGTGTTATCTTAAGGATGACAAGCATCCAAAATTTACTAAAACTTTATGCTTTACCAGTAAAGTTAATAATATTCATAACAGTTATTCTAAAAGTGATAGAACAGTTCCCATGCCAATTTTTTCAAACAAGTTGAAACTAGGACAAACGTATTGGCTCAATTTTCTTGATGACGTGGATAATAACGAACTTTCGTGTTGCGTGTGACTCCACGTGAATCCAGAAAAGAAAGAAATGTATCGTACGTTTAGGGAGAGTACACGAATAATAATAATAATAATAATAATAATAATAATAATAATAATAATAATAATAATAATAATAATAATAATAATAATAATAATAATATTTACAAGAAAAAGGAAAGTCAGTCTCCATCGTTGACGATCAGAGAGAGAGAGAGAGAGAGAGCACTGAAAGAGATGTTCATGTAATAAAACAGGTCATCTGACTAATCCTCCATAATAATGATAACATGCGCCATATGCTCTCATCAACCACGTTATCCTGTCCCCCCATCACGACAAATCTCCAGATCCATAAACACACTCGTGACCAAAGACCAGTCAACATTTCATCCTCACCCTTGCTTTATACAAACAAATACAAATCATACATCTTCTCTTTTCTCCTATATTATTATTTGCACTATTTCACCTTAATTAATTAATTAATTCCAAAATTTTCAAATCAATTACTAGATCTAAACAATTTAACTAAAAACCTATAATAAAAATAATTAATTAAAATGATAGTACGTAAAACATACAACATAACTGAATTAGAACATAATAAAGCAGTTAAACGGGTCGGATCTAATCAAATAATAAGATCTAATCACAATTTCATGAATTAGACCATAAATTACTAAAATTAAAAACAACCTTACGATAAGTAGTGCCGTCTTCTTCAACGATCCAACCTGCTTCATTACACAACGCTTTCAACACCTCGTTGTTATCGCAGTGTTTCGGGAGCTTATAATTTCCATAAACTCTAAGTCCGGCGAATATTTTAGCGGCGATTGCACGCCGTCGTCTCTCTCTACGCTTGTTGTTCTCTCTCTCCTTCCAAGTAGGTAGCCGTGTCCCTGACGTCATATATATGTGGGTTAACGGTAATTGTTTTCCGATGAGTCGTCAGCTATTGGTTGTGATCGGAAAACGTGACGTGGCCGGTGACCGGCGAGTGGTTGAGGGGTTCGATAGAGGAATAATATAGTAGGTTTGTGTTGTGTTTGTGGAGAGAGAAAATAGGGAGGTGTATTTATAGGGATTTGAGTGGTATTAATTGCCACTGTAAGTGTACGGAATTACCGGAACGCCACTGGCGCACGTGTCTTGTGTTTAATTAAAAGCGATCGGTGGATGCGTTTGAACGGCAACCCAAAAATAAAAATAATCTTTCCCTCCCATGTCGCTCTAGTTAGGGATTGTTTGTTTCGGTTATCAGGGGAAACGGGGTGCTACCAGAATTTGGTACCAGTACCTTATTACCAGCACGGTAACACCGTCGTTATCTGTGCTGGTAGGATTCTCGTGAACCGTTTTCTGGTTCTTGTTATCGTACTGGTACAAAGAAACGGTCCTTTTCTTGACCAATAAAAATATGTCACGTTTTTTTTTTCACCTTTGACCGTGTTTTATTTTTTGACCGTTTACATTTTGAACTTTTTTTTATCTTTTACCCCTACTTAAACAATATTAAACAACATTAAACAATAAACATTAAACATTAATTGTTAAATAAATCTCGCAGCATTCGCTATGACGCAAAATGGGTGAAGTACTCATTTGTTGGTGGTAGTACTCGCCGCGCGTGACATGGATTGCAATGTCTTCTTGAAGATTAGGGAGCCCCTCCATCGTGGCTTCATAGAGTATCACCTGGACCAAAGAAGAATCCACCTATTAAACGAGCGAATCCTTGGTGCGGTCATTTGTGCCGGTTAAATCATTGAATATCACCGACACCGGTTCCAAAACGAAGTTGGGGTATCGACTTCATGAACCCATGTGTCTCTCACTATCAAGTATGCCCTCGTTAACGCGATCTCCTCATTTGCATTCCACGGGTTCATTTTAACGATACGATTAAAGTATAACCAGTTTTAGTGTGATTTTGGTATTGAAGTTTTATGTGGTTTTTATAGAACAAACCATAACGGTACAAATTCTCGAAGGTTGCAACGGTTTAAATGTTTAGTGACAGTAACAAAATTAATTACCGTCTGTAAATTATACAACGGTTACTTTTTTTTGAATTTAAATGAAATATAAAATGAAAGAATCAGTTGAGTGCAGCCTACAAAAAAGTGTTTCAGTGAAGTAAATCAGTGAAGTGATGTGACAGTGTCTAATTGGTTAAAATCAGTTAAGTGAAAAAAATATACTATAGGCGCCCCTTGAGGCCTTAATGAGCTTTCTGACTATTTGGTGTGTTATCTTTATTACCTTATTAAGGACAAAAGATGTTTAATAAGGTAATTTCGCACAATTTTTAAGATGGGAGTTGAAGGATTTCTTTACAAATCTTTATTTTTGGTCATTTTCTTCCCTCTATGCCCCTCATATACAACATATAATGTTAATAGTATAATTGTCTAATACACACTTTATATACTTTTCAATATGTAACCCTTATTCATCAACACGAAAATTCAATACTTTATGAGTTACAAATCCCTTCCATTCTCTCCTTTTGTATAGTCAATCTGCTACCTTTATATACTCACTTTGCCAACTCTGTTTATTAGAATTGCCCTTCATTGCATTCTTTACACACGCTCTAGAGAGAGATACAACGGGACGGATGAGAGAGACAAGTGCAACCGGTGCGTTGACCACCCACCCCTGTTAAACCACGGGTTCCGAAAACAACATTCAAGGTCGTTTGATTGTGGGTTCCTATTTCCGACGCATGTGGTGGCGTGTCATACGGTTCATGGAAGAAGCCCAACCCGAGTTTGTAGGGTTATGCCTGATTTCAGATTATTGATTGTTGGTTGAAGTTTTAACCCGAGTGAGCTTTGTTTTATTTTTATGTGATTCTTACAAGTAGGCTTACATTTCATACCCATATATAATAACTATTTTGAACATACATTGAAAACCTTATATGAGTTTCTATAGAAATATGTTGATATATTCATGATCTTTTTATTTTTCATGCACATATTGTTATTTTATTTGCTTTGTAGCAGGTGTATTGTGAGTTCGGTATTGCATATAAATTTTATTTGGCTCGGTCCGATATTAGGAATGATGATATGACGCCAGATGGTGATGATATTATTTGTCTTCAACCCTCTTTAAACAATCATGGATTCCTCTGTTTAACTTATGCAACCAAAAAGGTAATTCATTTATATTCTAATTGTTTTTACTTCTTTTGGGGTTGTGATTTTGTTTGACACTTGATCAGATTATCAAAGGACTAGTGAGTATATTTTATCTGTAATGTATTATGCAAATAACATAGTATTAATGTTACAAATCATACTTCGTTTGCAAAAGGTACCCACATGTTAGCGGTATATCCATGATTGGGATCAAACACAAGTATGGCATTCTCATGGCTGCTGATATGGGAAGTTAGACACCCATTTATTCACCAATTGAATTCATTGACTTTAAAGATTTACTAGCCCGGGTTCTTAAAAATTAAGAGTACAAATATAATTGCTTATCATACAACATACAATGCATATGTACACTAATTTTTAAGGGTAATTTGTCTTTCTATAATATAAATTAATTGTATGTGGTATTCGATTATGCTTATAATTCATTTTAAAAGCTTTTTGCCTCATTGTGTGCTTGTAACTTGACTTCTTAAAAATTAATTGTAAGTGATTTGGTTAATGATATTGATTATGGTCATAATTCACTTTAAAAACTCTTGGCCTTAGTTGTAAGTAGATTAGTTTAGGCCATTGGGGTTGGTGGCCCAATGGTAGAAGCAAAGCTTCTAGGAACACCTAAGGGGGAGGTTATGGGTTCAAGTCCCACAAGGAGAAGAAATTTGCCGTTCAAAAAAAAAAAAGTAGATTAGTTTATTGACTACATAAAATTGATTAAAAGTCATAAAATTGAATGACATAAAATACGAAAAGAATATAATGTTGGATTTTAGGCGAATTTGTATTCCATAAAATTGATTAAAAGTCATATGTTTTCTTTGATGTATGTTAATTTTTCCTAAAATATTAAGTAGATGTTAAATTTTTTTCCAAAATATAATCATTGTTTAAAATAGGCCGGGTTAGATTGTGTTCCCTAAAAGATAGTCAGTGACACCCGCAGCATCGCGCGTGCTAACCCACTAGTTTACTAAATTACATTATTTCACACATCCGAAAAGAATATAATGTTGGATTTTAGGCGAATTTGTATTCCATAAAATTGATTAAAAGTCATACGTTTTCTTTGATGTATGTTAATTTTTTCCTAAAATATTAAGTAGATGTTAATTTTTTTCAAAATATAATCATTGTTTAAAATAGGCCGGGTTAGATTGTGTTCCCCAAAAGATAGTCAGTGACACCCGCAACATCGCGCATGCCAACCCACTAGTTTAACTAAATAACATTATTTCACACATCTAACAAGTCACTATTTTCCTGTAATTTTTCCATACTTTTTAACTTTTTTTTAGATAGTTCGCTACTATGATTTTTTAAACTTGTATAATGTTGTTCTATTATTTTAAGACTTGTAAAAAAACATACAAAACTATCAAAAGTAATTAAAAACAAGTCGATTTACAACTTAATGCGAGCTTAGTTTTCGGCTCGGATTGAAGTTTAAGATGAAAATCAACTATGCTCCTATTCTTACGAGTTCGAACTCAAGTTAATATTTGCTCGGCTCCACTCATTCACTGGACTACTACACAAAAGTTTCTAAAATTATAAAAAATTACTTCATGTTAGTTATTTTTCATAAAAATGTGTCATAAGACTATAAGAGTGGGTTGAACAAATAGCCAATTTTAAATTAAAAAACTCTTCATATACATTTCTACGTAATGGTTGAGAAATATTATTAAAGTTAGAAAACTAAGAGTAATGGGTGAAAGTCGGATTTAATTAGTAAAGCTACTTAAAGATCAAGATTCAAGAGTTTGAGCCCTATTGAAGACGAACTTGATATAATTTAAGCAGTTTAAAAGAAAGTAAGGAAACGATTATATAACCGTTTTAGGTATTAATTGTAGTAAAACATGTAACATTTTCTAAGTTGCTATGTATTTTGTCAAACATTATAGAAAAAATCAAGGGTGCAAACGAGCTGAGCCAAGCCTGAGTCTGACTGGCCTCGAGCTCGACTTCATTTAGGTTATGAAAGCTTGAGCTTGAGCTCGAGCTCGGCTCGATTCGAGCTTTGTTTCTAAAGCCCAAGCTCGGCTCGTAGGTAGTTTTGCAAGTTCGAGCTCGGCTTGGGCTCGGGTCGATAATAATCCCACCTGAATTTATTAATCCCACTTTTTTGCAGTTGGCCGATAATAATCTCACCTGAGTTTATTCTTCCCACCAGTCCCACCTTTGAGACATTTTGCTTTCAATGCACCCCCGCTAACTCACACTAACGCGTTAGCTGAAACTCACAATTCTAGAAGATTATTCATGGATTTGAAAGAGGAAATCGAGACGAAGATATTGGTATGTTCAATTACAGAAATAAGCACGGTTCGTCGGTTGTAGGTTGATGTTTTCCTCGGATGGGATGACCGGAACCGACGATTAAACCATCGAACCATGCTTATTTCTACAATTGGACATACCAATATCTTCGTCTCGATTCCCTCTTTCAAATCCGTTAATAATCGCATAGAATTGTGAATTTGAACTAACGGCGTTAGCGTGAGTTAATGGGGGTGCATTGAGAGCAAAATGTCTGAAAGGTGGTATTAGTGGGAAGAATAAACTCAGGTGGGATTATTATCGGCCAACTGCAAAAAGGTGAGATTAATAAATTCTATTTTCCCTATATATAATCAAGACATTTTTTTTTTTCATAATTCTGATATTTAATATATTAAAAAAAATTATATATGGTGGGCTCTTTTAGACTCACAAGCTGACTCACGCTCAATAAACAAAGCTCGAACTCAGACTCATTTGTTAAACGAGCTTATTTTCAGAATTAAGCTGAGTTCGTTTGCATGCCTTGAGAAAACTAGATAGCGTATACATGTAGTTACTAGTTAAGCATGAAATTGAAAACACTATGAAGAGGGTGGGGGCCAGTATAAGATCATCCACCCACGTGATGACGGAGACTGAGACAATAACCTGCACGTGCGTCGCAATTGTGTTAACGCGTTTAGTTCCTTTTTTTTCAATCAATTTTTATTAAATTTGTATAGCGTGATCACTAATCAATGATGATTTGATATTTTTCGAATTTATCATAGCAAAGGAAAAATATGATTATTTAACGGCTATACATAAAGATATTTCCTCATTCTATATATACAACATTTTAGATTTTGAATAGTACTACTTCTTAATTGGTCTTCTTACTTTACATAGGATTACACATCCTCTTAAATAGCTTATTTTTAAAGATTTATAACTCTTAAATTATAATTACTTGATATCAATATTTTTATACAAAATGGATAATATAATTTATTCAAAAAAAATTTCTTTAAAAGGAATTAATTAAGAGCATAGTTATTGATAGTTTATTAGTGAATGTGATGATATGTTTACGTAAAATAAGATTTTTTTTGGAGAGTAGTGTTTCAGCGGTAAATCACGTGTTGCAAAGCGACCATTGCTCAGTATCGAATCCATAGCACCACACGGGTTTCTCCTTTCAAACCCAAGCGGTTATTTTTCGGTGGAGCGTGAGATTCGAACCTGAGACCAAACACGGGCAGGAACCCTCCAAGGAGGTAAACCTTCCCACCTCAAACCAGCTGGGCTGGAGATCATTGGTTACGTACAATAAGATTTAATGAGAATAGTTTTATCATAAGAAATTATTTATTTTTAATTTATACATAAAAATATTTTTTGTTGGATCTTATATTATAACATTAATAATATCTTAACAAATTTTTGATTTTGAGTTGCATATTTTGTAACTTCTACTCATAAGTTTTTTAAATCAAACTTAAATTTTATAACTATGATACAAAGTTAACAATTTAATTAATTAATTAGTCAAGTTGATTAACACGTTCAGAGTACCAGTATCAATATTATCAAAACCGGTAAAATTTTTTCTTTTTTATGGTTTTATTGATGTAAAACATGAGTTGGTATCTTTTGAGCATGTTATGACTTTATTTTTTGAGTTGTTTATTTCCGTTGCTATAGAGATTGATACCATAATGAATTGAATCGACACCGATCGAATGTCCGCCGCGTAGCGCGGGGCATCCCTCTAGTTTTTTAACAATATATAATTAACAATTATTATAATTTGCTTAATAATTGTTAATTATATATTGTTAAAAAAAATTGCTTAATTAACATTCTTTTACATTGTTCGTCTAGTTTATACAATACTGTACACTTTTCTAATTCTAAATAATCATACACGTTTCTAGAAATACATAGTTTCATCATTTTTCTACATAAACAATGTTATCTTCGAATTATCATATGCTTTAAGAAAGCCAGTACCATTGCAATACAGTTGTGGTTCAACGTTTTTATGCCTATTTTTCTTCCAAACGGCCCCATCGCAATACGAAAGTCCCATACTGAGTTAGTTATTGTTTTATATTTCGTGTTTGTGGTTCAACATTTTTATGTCTACTTTTATATGGTTTTATTTTTTTTCGTTTTTAATTCTTTTTACTTTAAATTTGTTCTTTATATATTTAAAACAAAATACGAAAATTAAATCAAAATAGAAGTAGACGGGCAACAAGCTGCGCCGCCAACCCCTTTCTGAATTGCGAACCCTAATCTACTAAAGACAAATCCTTGCCCCTGGAGATGAACTATTGCTGTGGACAACCCTTAGACCTTGGTCAAGAAACGAATAGCTTCTGGCGCTAGGGAGCCAAAGGTATCAAAGGCCAAAGGGATACTGGTGAGTTGATGCCACTTGACACGGTTTTACGCCTCTCTGCCTTAATATGGGGCTTAATACTAGTTCATTTACTATTTTTCAGTTATACCTTTCTTACTTTCAAACCAAAATTTTCATTAATCAAGTAATTTACGTAAGGATGTTAGGTAGACGGGCAACAAGCTGCGCCGCCACCCCTTTTTGAATAGAAAATCCCAATCTGCTAAAAACAAAACCCGCCCTTGGGGGGTGGAAAAGTTGTTGTGCACTACTCGCTGAACCCGAGCCAAAAACCGCACCGCCTCCGGTGCCAAGGAACCAACGTGTCGAAGGCCAAGGGAACGAAAATATGCTGATTATCCTCACATGCTTTAGCCTGCTTTTCCACGTTCTTGGATTCAGTCTCATGACCGCTTGCCCGGCCACCCACTATCCCGAAGCCCAGCAAGGGGGGACACCCCGGTAAGATCAACACACACATGTTTCCCACCTTCCCAACCAAAAACTAAGACGTCCGCTGGGCGCAAGGTGGACCTTCCCTCCGCTGGGTCTGTGAGAAAATTAACATGAAGCCTCTTTTCTTGCGGAGATCCCCGCTCTTCTAAGGATGTCTGCCAAAGCATCCCGGACAAAGTCATGCCGATATTTAAACCCTGGCAATTCCTTACAATGTAACGCATGTTCCCCATACTTATCAAGGCATGCTTTGCGGCAGATCGGGCATTTTTCATCATCGGGGAAAATGGGTATCATCAGCCGGTATTTAAGAATTGCCCTGTACTCTACTGCCGACATCCGTTGCCCCAAGCCTTCGATAGGTAACACAGTAAGGAAGTCCTCTGGGCGTGAGGCTTTTGTAGGCATTCCAAGACGGCCTTCTGACGGACGGACAGACGGAAATCCTCCTCCCAACTTTGTGCGATTCGGTCATAAAGAGCATTCGCCTGAGTTTTTGTGGCTTTTTGGGGGCGGTGTAACCGCCAATATCAAAGTCAGGAAGGGATCGTTGTAAAAGGTCAATAGCACCAAAATAATCCATGTCAACGTGAGCAGCCCTACTGCTACGTAATATGTGGTCTTGGTCTTGTAGTTATTAAATCACCGAGTGCGGTAACTTGGACAGGAGACACACTGGTGTGGACTCGTTTTTAAATCCGTTGTTGCAGATGCCTTACACACTACCAAGGAATGATACTTTTAGCGGCGACGCCTGTGGCCGCTAAAAGTATACCTTTAGCGGCAGCAGGTCTTTTAGCGGCGACGGCTGCCGCTAAAAGTCTTGTCGCCTTTAGTCTGTCGCTATTTGCTCCTGTTGCCGCTAAAGGTGTGGCCGCTAAAGGTATTTATCCACGTGGCATTATCTTTTAAATTTATTTAATTTTTTTTCCACGTGGCCTGACACGTGGCATGCCACGTGGCATTTCTGGTCTAATCTGGGCAACACTTTTTAGCGGCGACACCTGTCGCCGCTAAAGGTCTTTTTTTTTTTTTTTTTTTTCGTTTGCTCCGCACACGGCATAACCAAAGTAAATAATAACAAAAATAATTAACCAACATCTACATATTATATAAATAAACATAACAAAATTAAAACCAACATTCGTCAAAACATATCAAACAAACTAAAATAACATACCAACCTAATATTTGTATCAAGCATACACCATCAAAACTAAACAAACATACCAAAACTGCCTAAATGTCTTCGTCTTGGTCTTCGTCTTCATCGTCGTGATCGTGATCGCCACTATTACCACTTCCGCCTTGATTTCCAAGCCTTTGTTGGAAAAATTGATTAGCCATTTGGAGCAATTGCGTTTGGAATTGAGGATTCGCCATGATATCATTAAGTTGCTCCTACAAAACATATTTATACCAAATGGGTCAACTATTAACAAATAACTAAAATATATACCAAATGTGTCAAATATCCTATTTACTAAACATAATTATATCAAATGGGTCAACTATCAACATTTAAACTACAAATATATATCAAATGGGTCAATATCCTATTTACTAAACATATATATATCAAATGGGTCAAATATCATATTTACTAAACATATTTATACCAAAGGGGTCAACTATTAACAAATAACTACAAATATATACCAAATGGGTCAAATATCTTATTTACTAAACATATTTATACCAAATGGGTCAAACTATCAACATTTAAACTACAAATATATATCAAATGGGTCAAATATCCTATTTACTAAACATATATATATCAAATGGGTCAAATATCATATTTACTAAACATATTTATACCAAGGGGTCAACTATTAACAAATAACTACAAATATATACCAAATGGGTCAATATCCTATTTACTAAACATATTTATACCAAATGGGTCAACTATCAACATTTTAAACTACAAATATATACCAAATGGGTCAAATATCTTATTTACTAAACTATATTATACCAAATGGGTCAAATATCATATTTACTAAACATATTTATACCAATGGGTCACTATTAACAAATAACTACAAATATATACAAATGGGTCAAATATCTTATTTACTAAACATATTTATACCAAATGGGTCAACTACAACATTTAAACTACAAATATATATCAAATGGGTCAAATATCCTATTTACTAAACATATTTATACAAATGGGTCAAATATCCTATTTACTAAACATATTTATACCAAACGAGTCAAATACTAACATTTAAACCACAAAGAGATACCTGTGTAAACATCGGGTCCGTAGGCGTAACTTGAGGAAGGGTTTCTTTCGGAAAAGGCATATGCCCAATCCCGATAGCATGTCTGCGACGACTACCCAACACCTCTTCAAATATAGCAACCTTCAAACACCCCAAATAATATTAGTTTTAACCTACTTTAAACCCAACAAACAATCTCAAAAACATGAAAACCAAACACGCACATAAACAAATATATACCAACCTGGTCCACCTGTTGGGAGCTGCCTGCTTCTCCTCCTTCTTCTTCGGCGATCCGTTGACGTTCAGACTCAACCCGTGACTTTAACTTGTGCTGTATTTTACAAAAGTGATTTAATAGATTATAAATATATATAATAGATTATAAATAAATGCTTACATAATTCTGTTCATTTTGAGGGCTATCAAACGTCCCCTTCCTTCCTATATGTCCAATACGGTATGCTTCATACCGTTCCAAGCCCTGTTTTAACATTAAAAGTTAAATTATAAGTTAAATAAACATTATCGTCTATGTATATGTGTGTGTATATACCTTCTTGTAACAGTGACTGGCAAGAGAGCTCGATCCACCTCGGTATGTGTTCGTTTGTTTTTGGCGGGCAGCTTTAGCAAGTTCAGACTTCCTCTTATGCTCTGGAGTGCAGAAGTGATCAACAGCTCGATGCCAGTTTTCCTCATACATACATACACGCATACTCATACATACTCATACATACTTACACGCATACTCATACATACATACAAACATACACATACTCATACATACTTATACATACTCATACATACACTCATACATACACATACTCATACATACATACAACCATACATACACGCATACTTATACATAAATACATACATACTCATACATACATACACGCATACATACATACACTCCATACATACATATACTCATACATACACACACTCATACAAACATACATACATACTCATACATACATACATACACTCATACATACATATACTCATACATAAATATACTCATACGTACATACATACATACACACACCATACATACATACATACATACATACATACATACATACATACATACATACATAAAATTAAAAAAAACAGAAAAAAAATAAAACAAAACAGAAAAATATATAAAAAAACAGAAAAAAATAAAAAAAAATAAAAAAAAACAGAAAAAATATATATACCAAATGGGTCAAATATCCTATTTTACTAAATATATTTATACCAAATGGGTCAAATATCAACATTTAAACTACAAATATATACCAAATGAGTCAAATATCTTATTTACTAAACATATTTATACCAAACGGGTCAAATAGTAACATTTAAACTACAAAGAGATACACATACACATACTCATAAACTCACGCATACACACTCATACATACATACATACACTCATACATACACATACTCATACTACATACATACACGCATACATACATACACTCATACATACACGCATACATACATACATACACTCACTCATACATACACTCATACACACATACACTCATACATACATACATACATGCACTCATACATACATACACTCATACATACATACATACATACATACATACATACATACATACATAAAAATTAAAAAAAAAAAAAAAAAATATATAAAAAACAGAAAAATATAAAAAATCAGAAAAAAAAATAACAGAAAAAAAAACAGAAAAAAATATAAAAAACAGAATACATACCTTTAGCGGTGGCGGCGACTACCTTTTGCGGCGACGATTAACCCGGATCGGTCCTTTCTACAAACACAAAACAAATATTAAAAAAATAAAAAATATATTAACTAAAAACAGGAAAAAAGAAAAAAAAACTGAAAATAAAAAATAAAAAACAGAAAATAAAAGAAAAAAATATAAAATAAACGAAAAAAAAAGATAAAAAATCTGAAAAAACAAATAAACAACAGAAAAAATAAAAAAAAAAAAAAAACTGAAAAAAACAAAAAACAAACAATAAATAGAAAAAAAGAAATTAAAAAGAAAAAATAGAAAACAAATTAAAAAAACCGTAAACAAAAAAAAAGAAAAAAAATATATAAATACTTACAAGGAGGGAGAAGGAGGAGGGAGAGGGAGGGTGGTGACGGGCGGCGATGGTGACGGGAGGCGGTGGTGGGGGCTGGGCGGTGGTGGTGGTTTCGGTGGTGGGGAAGTAGATCGAGGGGAAGTGGTGGTTCCGGTGGGTGGGTGTGGTGGTAAAGTGAGGAGATGAGGGGAGAGTGAGAGATAGAGAGGAGTGAAAGGTCTAGAGTGAGATGCAGAGAAAGGGAAAAGGAAAAAAAAGAGGGAAAAGAAAAAAGAAGGCGGGTATTGAATTTTTTGGAATTTTTTGACCTTTAGCGGCCACAACCCGTCGCCGCTAATGCTCACACGTACGATGAATTCCTGGACGTTCGATCTGATCTTGATCAACGGTTGGGAGTTATTATGTTAGGTTTTAACCTTTAGCGGCGACCAAAAGGCGGGTCGCCGCTAAAGGTGTCGCCGGTAAAACTCAAATTTCTTGTAGTG